>JAADYS010001028.1:0-19605 GCA_012931995.1 Fusarium albosuccineum
TAAAGTAAATATTTAGTTATAAAATGCTATGCTTAATTAAATAATTAAAATAGTAAAAGCCTAAGGGCTTATAACTTATTATATACTAAAAGAGGTAAAGAGAAGCATATATATATATTTAAGGCTAGCTATAGTAGAGCTACTGTGAGGCCTGAGCTATGAGGCTGCTGTGGGTGCCTGAGGCACCCATATCACAGCAACCGGTTAATCAAGCCGCAGGTAGCCACGTGATCTATTTTCTTTTTCTTGATGCACCCAGTTTCATCATTCACGACGCCACAGAGAAAATTTCAATCTGTCTCATAATTCTCATTCACGCTTCACTCACTCAGATCCCATCGCAAGATTCATTAGCTTACAGATTTCGCAATGGCCAGGCCGCTGAACATGCCGCCAGAGGTTCTACACCAGGTACACCAGTTAGGCTTCTGACATGACTAATCGGGCATGTGGCTAAAGGAGTACAAACAGATCCTTGGACTGGTCCACGACGGCGTCGTGAAGAATGCCCAGATGGGCTATGAACCTCCACCGCGCCGGTTCGAACTCAAGGGAACCAACCTTCGCAGAAATCTGGCCTCGTTGCGCATGGTCAGCCGCGCCTTTCGCGATCTTGTCACACCGCTGCTGTTTCAACATGTCGTCGTCAAGCTCCTCGGGAAAGGATCATACTCACTGAATGCCTTCCAAGAATTATCCCGGAGCCCGCTCCGCCGACTAGTCCATCGCCTCGAACTCGACGCCCAGCCCCCTCCTCCAGTCGACCCGCAGGATATGTGCGATCATACTCACCACGCAACGACTGAATACATGCGCGGTGCAGTCCGCCTCGCCGTCATCGTTCATTCAGATTTGCACAAGTTCTCCGAAGTCAAGGCTTTGAAGCTTGTCTTCCAGGAAACTTCCTGGGACGCAGCCTGGATGCGTGGCATTCAAGACGTGTTTGCGTCAATCGCTATAGCCATTCGCAGAGCTCAGTTTCGCAAGTTGGATGAGCTCGCGCTGTGGACGTCTTCCTCATGCGATTATCGCTTGCTGCTCGAAGGTGAAGGCAAAGTGGGCTCTTCATCTGGTTCCCTTTTTCAACAACTCCGGCACTTGGACCTCCGATACCAGCCACGCGAGGACCAGGATGATGACCCAGATCGCCATGGTAGGGGCCCGAGGCATATGGAGCCCCCCCGGCAGGTGATTCAGCTTCTGCCCAACTTGCGCTCTCTATGGATCAAACGAGTGGATTACCTGGTCGTTGACCAGTCGGCTTTCTCCCCTTCTTTCCGTTTGCAGTCCTTGAGTCTGGCTCAGTCGGCCATAGACGCCGACGTCTTGATTTCCCTCATTGAGCAGTCCAAGGAAGCACTAGAGCGTGTCATTTTTACCTATGTGCACCTCAGGTCTGGAGAATGGAGCGACGTTTTTCGGAAGTTATGTGAGCTTCCGCGCATCACCTACCTACACCTTGAATATTGCGGCTACATGGAGGGGGAGAGACGGACGGCCCCCGGCATGTCGTTGGATAAAACCACTAACTGGTTTCTTTACCCCCCTCGAGGCGATGACCTTGATGCCTGGCGTTCTTTGTTGGGGACAATGGAAGAGAACAAGCGGCGGATTCGAGGGATCAAGCCTTCGGAGAATACTGATATGGAAGCCAAGAGAGCTGAAGAAGAGGAATTGGCCAAGATGAAGAGGATCTTCACGGCGAGGTTTCATGCTGTTTTCCCCCCTGGGACCTATCAGCTCGTGCCGATTGAGGAAGCTTCAGATCATGGTCTCACCCCGCCAGATAATCCCGTTGATCCCGTTACATGGGCTAATCTCGCCGCACATGTCAATGCCACTACACGTGCCCATCGCGCTGCACACGTTGATCCCCCAGTACATGTTCATCACACAGAACAAGATGATTCGGACGAATCAGGTGACAGTTGGGAAACTAGCAGTGAGGGATCCAGTGGTTCGGGATCCGGAAGCTTGAGATCTGGCAGTGATTAGGGCTATGATATGTCATGCAGTTCTCTAGGTTGCCAATGAAATTGTACAGGGACGAGATCTGTTTTTAGTTATTTGAATGGGTAAAAAAGGAAGTCTATTCTGTTGAGAGTGGTAACAGAAGGCGGTATATTTAGAACGCTTATTGATGGGGATCGTTTGAACCAGTTGTATGCTAAATTTCGAATTACTCTTTTTCTGTCTCTCGCACCTTTGACTTGAAGCGAAGCTTACCGATGTATGTTCAGACTTTACGCACGAAGAAGGGCGTCTTTAGTGGCCAGCGCCTTCATCCTCGGGCAGCACACCGACCAGCCTGCATAGAGAACGGGCGACGTCTTCTTCGGCTTCAAGGCACCTGTAAAAGCTTATCTCTTCCATTGTGATACTTATTCTAGCTAGGTATTGATGCGGAAAAAAAGACTGATTGCGGGATTGTGTGGCATATTATGGTTCAAATTGCTGCTGTGTTTTGTTGATGCCCTTGTGGTTTGGGTAACATCCAGAATACCCTGCAAACAGAAAATCCCATTCTACTGCCATATTTTAACGTAGTATTACTGACCTTGTCGCAATTCGCTAAAGCGCCCAGGCAGTCAGTCGCCACTCCCGCAAGGTTCAAGTGCGCCTAAAGTTCAAAGTCTCCCTTTGGGCCCCGGCTGGTTTTGTTTGCTGTGGGAATGTTATACTCGCCCTGGATGCTTGCCTGTGTGAGTCATTGGCTTTATCAAACGCAACCTTGGTGGTATAAATAACGGTAGACTGTCCACGGCATTTGGTTCATTTTTCTCTGCGTTTGCCAGCGAGCTTCCTACACAAACATTGCTCTCGGTATCTCCGGCCTCCCGGCCGAACTTTCAATCCGGATTATGAATGATTGCGGCTCACTTCAAGATGTCTGGTCACTCATCCAAGCATCTCCTCATGTTTTGCGCTGCTACGCCGCTAACAGAGAGCACATCACTCAGCCCCATATCAACCGGCTGCGGGACATCTGTGGATCTCGCATTCCAGCTTCGGCGTTCTTGGCAGCCCAACTCAGACATATTCGAGGCAATTTATCACCTCATTGCGATATTGGGGACCTGGAGGCAGCCATCAGGCCCGCACTAGAGCAGTATCAGCCCAACAAGGACAATAGGACCTGGCCAGCCAATTTGCCTCTTCTGTCTGCGCTTACAGAGGCAGTCGCCGCAACAGATCTCATGGCCTCGCGATACGCACTAAAAGTTTGGGAAAAGGAGCTGCGACGCCGTGTGCGAGTTTCACGATGCCGTGTTCTCCATGGATTGCCTCCGTACCCGCTGGGCCAGGAACCGCGGCCACTGGAGTTGTCTATCGCGGAAAGATACAGGTTCAATGATGCCTTCTTTCGCTATGAGGCTTTCTGTCAGGCGTTCTTCCGCGACGGTAGCTTTCTATTCAAGCACGACGAAGAGTTCCGCCGAAGGTTCTTCACTTCCCAGAAGCGGATCTCTCGTTTCTACCCTGCTGTATATTACATCCTCTTCCAGCATCGGGACATTATGCAAAACGTTTTTGAAGTACCAGACAAAAGCTTCGAGTCAACGTCCTCGATGGATTACCCTCACTCTCAACAATGGTCATGGGCAGAGACTCGACATTATCTGCATTACGTCACCTCCCAGGGGCTTGATCTCCTCATCAGCCTGCAGCAAATGACCAGGAAGCGTCGACAACACGTTATCTTGGAAACTTTCCGTCAGGCCCAACAGAGCGATCAATTTGTGACGTTCATCATGGAAGATGGTTATCGAGCCTTTGAGCCATTCCGTGGCGGCCGTGGCTGGACGCCCTGGGTGGAACGGGGCAGAGGCAGTGCTCAACCTTGGGGGGTCGATGGCTCTTATTCTTATGCACTGTATTATTGGGACAAGCAACGACAAATGCGCGAGTAAGGCACCGTTCTTAGGTTATGTCATTCTCTGGAAGCCGCCCTTGTTCAACTTGAAGGAAGACGAGGACCACCGCCACGATTGAAGTAAAGCGGGTGGCCCTCGTGTCATTCCAATTAATACCATTCAATGCAAAAGAAGGTTCTGATAGACATCAAGGCAGATTCAAGATGCCCCGAATATGTGCCATAAAGCCATAAAGACCTAAAACTACCTGCCATGGTTGAAAAACTGGAAGACAGGCGGAGGCCACATTCGGTTCTTTGGCTCAACATCGAATTTCAACCTGCTTGAACTACCTGGGCCGGATGGAGTCATGAATGTCCACCATATAACAGTTCAAAATGACGGCATGAAATACCTGGAACTCCTCGGCGTTGAAAAGGAAGTTCCTCCCGACATCGAAGAGCACTTAACAGGTCTGTACTTTGCCTGGCAGGATCCATCCTCTCACGTGGTTGATAAGGGCCTTTTTGAGGCTGCCAGAATCCAATGGCACAATGGTCAAGATACTCCATACTACTGCAAGTCACTATCGAACGCCATGTAAGCCAATTGCACCTACCTGGCCTACCATGCATGCTGACCTGATAATAGCTGCGCAGTAGGAGCTGCTTTTGATGCACGCTACCATCCAGCATTTGTCACTTTCCCGAGATCACTACGAGTTTTTCGCCGACAGAGCAAAGGCACTATTGGAGATTGAGCTCGACTCTCCAGCCTCTGTCGCCACCATTCAGACCTTGGTTATTCTCAGTGCACATGAGAACGGTAATGGTCGGGATGCAAGAGGTTGGCTCTACAGTGGTATGTCTCTATTGACGTGTGTTTCCCCAATAATACATTGCTCACAACACTAGGCATGGCCATGAGATTGGCATTTCTTCTTGGCCTTCACCAAGACCTCTCGCACTACGTCTCAAAAGGCCTTCTTACCCAGGCTGAAGTTGATCTACGCAAAGTTGTCTTCTGGAGCGCATGCGTTGTTGACCAGTGAGTCCCGTCTCTTCTTAGCGGCAGCATTGGACTGAGAATGTTACAATAGTGCCTGGAGCTTTCATATCGGGCAGCCATTCAGATTCGCCTTGAAGGATGCTACCGTGACGAAGCCATTATTAAATGGCGACAGATGCGAACAGTGGACGCCTTACCTGAAACCAACATCATCACTAGCTCCGGTTACAGATCGTACTGGCCTAGTCTGCCGATATCAGGCCTCCTTATTTGAGGCTATGGGTCCTCTGTCGACAACGGTCTATGGCGACATGTCCATTCCAAAGACCACTCTACAAGAGTTGAATGCACAGACTGTCGCAGGATTATTAAAGTGGAAAGAGGATCTCCCTTCGGAGCTTCAAGGTATCAATGATGACCACAACGCCTCATACCTTCCTCATGTTCTTTTGTTACAGTGAGTCGTACTATGAACATCGCTTTCTTGCTGGTCCTTGGACTAATGTGATCAGTATGCAATATCACCAAGCCATCATTTACGCCCACAGGCCATGCATGTCCAAGTCATACCTCCAGCCTCAGCCACCCCGAGGGCCCGGTGCCGGCCATGCTCGACAGATGTGCATGGACTCTGCCAGGTCAATCGCTCAACTGCTGGGGTGATACGAGGCGAGATACTCTCTACGGCGCATGAATATCCACGGAGTAGGTATCACGCTATCCGCCGCTCTGCTGCTCCTTTTCGAGACAGTTTGCCAGCAGCCATCACAAGAACAAGAAGAGGTAGTGCGTAATTTAGGAACATGCTTCAGAGCACTTGACGAGCTAGGATCAACATGGGAGAGTGCTAAACGGGCACGTGAATTCATAGTTAGGCTACAGCGTCACTGGGATATCCAGTACAAGTCAAACAATGGATCTAGACGTTCTGGTCCCCGGCCTGGTCGTTCGTCTGGACTACAAAATGCGCCACGGACATTCGGTGGCAGTGGCATGAGCGATGTAGGACCTCTACCAGAAGCTGAGAATTTAGAGAGTGCATCAGCAAACGACACTATCGACTTTGGCCTTGATCTTGACCTAGATTGGATGCTCACAGATGATCTAGAGGGAATATCACCGAGCTGGGGAAGCTTCTTTTCAGTCACATCAGGAGGGGTAGTACCCAATACTTAGATAAGTAGTAATAGAGGCCAAGAACCACACAAACACTAACAGCTTTCATCAAAGCGCAAAGTAAATTATAAGTATACTATTCTGCATCATGAAAGAAAGGATGAAGATAGTTCTACGGGCTTTTATGTTGAAGTCGAGATTTGTAAGCAGCCGGACCTCATTGTATCAAGTTCCGTTGCTCTCTAGCCGATCGTTTATCGCTCTATAAGATCCGAGTCCCACATACACCGCTTAAAGACCGAGTTGTTGCCGGTATACTCTATCGGGTCCCACAATATCGGCCCAGGGAGCCCGAAGTGGACTTGTTCTAGGTGATATCCGGAGAACTGTGGGGGAAAGAGTACGGCTCCATCGCGGGACTCAGCTCTACATCCTCCGAACGGCGGAGGAAACAGATGAGACTCCGAATGCCGAAGCTATGTCAAAGGTGTTGAGCGTTTTAAGCCAGTACATATTGCTCGATATGAAGCACTGGCCCTGGGACCTTGCTTGGGCTATCTTGCAAACTCTCACAGCTTCAACATGTCTGCCGTAAGTACAGCCCTATATACCTCGCACCTACTGCTCAAAGGTATCCGATATTAACATTAGCTGTCCTATTTCTAGACTCACTCACGCCCCATTAACCACGTCGGTGTCTCAGTAAACGACATCGAGGCCGTCACAAAATGGTACACCAAAGTCATGGGATTCACGCTCGCTGGGAACAAAATCAAGCACATCAAACGCTCCGAGGACCCTGGAAACGGTATCTTCAGGATCTACTCCGAGTCCCTCCAAGAGGTCAAGCTGGCTTTCATGATCACTGGCAATGGGGTTGGATTTGAGGTCTTTGAGTTCCTGGACCCTGTCCACCAGAAGGTCAGCGGCTTTGAGTATAACCGCGGTGGTTTTTTCCACTTGTGCGTGACAGATCCGGACCCTGAGAGCCTTTTGAACAAGGTGCTCAGTATGGGAGGAAGCAAGATCGGTGAGCCAGTTGTCAATTCGCCCAGCGGTTCAAAGTGCTTGTATTTTAGGGACCCTTGGGGGAATACTATTGAGGTATTGGACATGAGCTTTGATCGGATGGCAACAATGGATGCGGTTTGAAACTAGGCACTGCGTCCAGGTCCTCGAGGTTCACAGCTGTGTCGATTGCTCATAGTGTTACATCGTGGCCGTTGAAAAAGTATCCGCCACTTACAAATTCATTTCCAAGCCACAAATCTCCCCTCAATGGCGTGACAAACAAACCCAATTCCAAACATGTTCAATTGCATCTCTTCACCGCACGACCAGTTGCTCATAGGCGCCGTGGCGTATTGTGGCCGTGATGTTCTGATCAGAGGCAACGTATAGGGTATCGCCTCGGATCAAGACCGAGGAGCCACATGCACATGTGCGGCACCAGCCTTTGATCAAATCTATGCAATCGGCCCTCATGTCAGAGTTGGGATTAAACGACTGCCTCGCCCACCGAAGAAGCCCCAACCTATCACAATTCAGCCTCTGGGCGGCAACCCTGAAGTTGCCTGACGATGGCCGGCCTCCTCGGACGCTTGGCGCGTTGCTAGCGGCCGATCCCCAGCTTCTCAACCCCGCAGTTGGAGACTCCGCCAGTGGCGTTGACATCATGGGCGTGATTCATCGTCCCCACGGGGACAAATGACAGGGGCCGCTTAGTGGATCGTCACGCGAGGAAAACCTGGGATCGGCGCTTCTCTCGGCCATAACTCTGCATTTGCTTTGGCGCTCCACGAGCGTCTTGATCTGATTAATTCCAGCGCGGCTGAATTGTTCGCTTAGAAGCTGCTGCAGTGAAGCCCTGTTGGGGATCGTCAATGTAACCTCTGCTGCGGAGACTCCGCTATCCCGGACCGACGAGATTCAACTCCAAGGCGACAGAGCACAGGTATAATAAGGCCAAATCTTATGCATCCATCGCAACTTACCGATGCAGGCCAGCCTCTCTCAACACCGCTCAAGGCCACGACATGTATCTCAATCGGCTGCTGACGCTGACGGCCGCCCTGGTCGGCTCTGTCTCTGCGCAGAGCAAGGGTGGCGTCGACGACCTCGACAAACCCGGCAACGACCTGTTCGACAAGGACCTCTCCAATTGCCCCGGATACAGGGCCGTCAACCATCGCAAGACCAAGTCCGGCTTCTACGCCGACTTGACTCTCGCGGGCCAGGCATGCGACGTCTTCGGCATTGACCTCCCAGAACTAAAACTGGAGGTCGAGTATCAGACCCAAGATCGCCTGCATGTCAAGATCCTGGATACCAACAACACCGTCTACCAAGTCCCGGACAGTGTCTTCCCGCGTCCTGGCTTCGGTCAATGGTGTTCCCCCAAGAGCTCCAAGCTCAAGTTCGACTTCGAGGCCAACCCGTTCTCCTTCACTGTATCCCGAACAGACACCGGAGAAGTCCTCTTTGACACTACAGGCAGCAAGCTGGTGTTTGAGAGCCAGTATGTCTACATCAAGACAAAGCTCCCCAAGTCACCGCACCTGTACGGATTGGGCGAGCACAGTGATCCCTTCATGTTGAATGCGACCAACTACACGAGGACCATCTACACAAGGGACTCGTACGGAGTGCCTGAAGGCCAGAATCTCTACGGTGCTCATCCCATCTACTTCGATCACAGGAAGGCCGGCACCCATGGAGTCTTCTTGCTCAACTCCAACGGCATGGATATCTTTATCGACAACAAGAAGGGCCAGCAGTTCCTCGAGTACAACATCATTGGCGGTGTCCTCGACTTCTACTTCATCGCTGGACCCTCCCCCAAGGACGTTGCGAGGCAGTACGCCGAGATCACCCAGCTGCCATTGATGACGCCGTACTGGGGCCTTGGTTTCCACCAGTGCCGATACGGATACCGAGATGTCTATGAGGTTGCTGCTGTCACCGCCAACTACTCATCTCACAACATTCCGCTGGAAACCATATGGACTGATATCGATTACATGGACCGTCGACGCATCTTCACCATCGACCCAGACAGATTCCCTGCTGATCTATACAAGGATCTTGTGGACACGATCCATGCCAGGAACCAGCACTACATCGTCATGGTTGATCCTGCTGTATGGTACAAGGGCTCTAACCCGGCACTTGATGAGGGTCTGAAATACGACACGTTCATGAAGGAGGAGAATGGCACGGAGTACAAGGGTGTCGTTTGGGCTGGTCCGAGTTACTTCCCCGACTGGTTCCACCCGAACTCGCAAAAGTATTGGACTGGGCAGTTCCTTCACTTCTTTGATGGCGAGCATGGCCCCGATATCGACGCGCTGTGGATCGACATGAACGAGCCCGCAAACTTTTATAACCGTCCTTATCCTGGCAACAACACGACTCCCGAGAACTTTGCTGAGGTTGACGGTGATCCTCCCAAGCCCCCGCCAGTGCGAGACGGTCCGGATGCGCCCATTCCAGGCTTCCCGGACAGCCTCCAACCCAACTTTGCTTCCGGCGGCGGAAACAACAAGCGACAAGTTGCTCTTACCCCTCAACCTCGATCCCCTCACCGTCGAAACCGCGGTGCTGGTCGCTGGAGCTCGACCCGCCGTCACTGGGGCAAGGGAGGCTGGGGCAGCCCAGGCTCTGGCTGGCAGCACGGCGGAAAGTCTGGTTCTGGCTGTGGACCCGATGAGTGTAAGGGCCTTCCCAACCGTGAGCTGATTAGGCCACCATACATGATCCAGAACGGCGCTGGACCTACACTTGCTGACAGTACCACCGATACCGATCTGGTGCAGGCTGGAGGATATGTCCAATACGACACCCACAATCTGTACGGCGCTATGATGTCGACACGTTCTCACGATGCTATGCGTGCAAGGCGCCCTGATAACCGCGCTCTTGTCATCACTCGAAGCACATTTGCTGGCTCTGGCAAGGATGTGTCGCATTGGCTTGGAGGTAAGGCATCACTTCCCGACTGAAAAATAAACAATGTGCTAACAACTCTACAGACAACATCTCAGGATGGTTGTGGTACCGCTCCTCCATCAGCCAGATCTTGCAATTCGCATCTCTGTACCAGGTTCCCGTTGTTGGCCCTGATGTCTGTGGTTTTGGAGGAAACGTAACTGAGACGCTCTGCGCCAGGTAAGAACCTTGCCAGCTGTTTAAAATTTGTCTAACGCAGATCAACAGATGGGCAACCCTTGGCTCTTTCTATACCTTCTTCCGTAACCACGCCGAGATCTCTTCCATCTCGCAAGAGTTCTACCGCTGGCCCAAGGTCGCCGAGGCAGCTCGTAACGGTATTGCCATCAGATACCAGCTCCGTATGTTGCCCACACGGTACTTTTCCAGGATTCAAGATTACTAACCAGTGCATAGTTGACTACATCTATACTGCCATCTACAAGCAGAACCAGACCGGCACCCCGGCTCTGAACCCCCTCTTCTTCAACTACCCCAACGACGCCAACTCTTACTCGATTGACTTGCAGTTCTTCTACGGAGATGGCATCCTTGTGAGTCCTGTCACTGAGGAGAACAGCACCAGCGTCAGCTACTACCTCCCCGACGACATCTTCTACGAATGGGGCACAGGCAAGCCTGTCCGCGGACGTGGTGAATACGTGGATGCCAAGGTCGAGGTCACGGATATCACCATCCACTACAAGGGCGGTATCATTTACCCCCAGCGTATCGAGAGTGCCAACACAACCACGGCACTTCGGGAGAAGGGTTTCAATATCGTCATCGCCCCTGGTCTGGATGGTCGTGCACATGGTTCTCTCTACCTCGACGACGGCGAGTCGCTCGTGCAGGATGCCGTGTCCGAGATCGACTTTGAGTACGCCAACGGCAAATTCAGCATGACTGGCTCTTTTGAGTACGACGCTGGTGTCAGTGTTGAGGCTATAACCGTTCTTGGTGTCAAGTCCAAGCCAAAGGGAGCCGAAGACGCCGACTACGATGCGAAGAACAAGAAGCTAACGCTTCATGTGGATGTGCCTTTGACTCGCAAATACCAGGCAAGGATTGCGTGATTTGATGAAATTGGATCGCCTTTTCAAGAGATCTGCAGTTTGACGAATTCAATTTTCTCTCTAAAAGTAAGGATGTTGGAATAGTGGTATACTGAGGAGTATCACGGAACGCGAGGCGGCCATGTAGATAGCGCCAAGGCTGAATATACTGTGTGCACTTAGTAAATACATGGCATTATCTCTTTTGAGAATAAAATCCAGTTCCCCTAGTCACTATTGATAAAATACGGCCACGTGATGATCCATGCTCAGTCGGTATTATACAAGATTCATCGACGGCTACTAACAAGGCTCGAGGGTCCGGGAGTCCCTCTTCCCTCGACTCTTACAAACCAATCTCGAACTGGTTCCCCGAGCCAAGGAGCTTCTGTCTAATGCAATACTTGCGGCCGAAACCAAGTCTACGTCTGATTGGTCGTACACCACACCGACTTCATCAAGCCCGGCATCAGACTTTTGTAGCTTAGTCGAGTAAGTGTATTCAGATAGCCTGAAACTAACATAAGTACATTAAACAAAGTCCTACAACTACCCGTCCCCGGTAGCTATATTGCTGCCTTTGAAACAAGGTGTGGAGCACAAGGCTGGTAGAGCTGAGGTTGCGATCACACCCTCTGTTGGTTGGCCGTTCATATCTACGACCCTAGTCTGTCTTCCTCAAACTGATTGACCAGACTTGTAAATGCATGGACCATGATTACTAACAGCACATAGTGGATTTAATCCACTCGACTGATAGCAATCTTTCCTCTTTCTTTCTACCCTGCCTTCATTCATACCCCTAAACCACACCATCTGGAGTATACAAGATTCTCCAGCCAAATTTCAACATGGCCCGAACAAAAAACACCCGTGTACCAGTAGTGACGACAATAGTAGAAAAAGCACCATCACATGACGGTACACTCTGCATCGCAGCCTGGGGCAAAGTTGAATTCACGCTGGAAAAGTTCAACCGAAAGCACCACTCCTGTCGACCAAAGTTATCGGTACAAATCTACGACACTACACCCGATGCTGCTGATGAACAGCACCTCCGCAAGGCAGCTGAACATATTCACCAGCTTATATGGCGGGTTATCAGAATCCGTGAACCCCTCCAAGGTCGCACCCTAGTTCCCCAATGTGGAAGAGGCGTCTGGAACCGCTACATCCCCAAAGTACGCTACCGCACAGAGGTGTATGCTTTGCCTTTGCCCGTCGAAACACCTGATTCAATACGCGTTGAGCGCTGCCTTAGTCACCATAAAGCAGAAATCATGGCTCGCCATGACGCAAGAGATACCGAGTTTTTTCTCCAGCCCAACTTTCCAAGAGGCGTTCAAGACCACTTTTGGCGGAGGTTCACTATCATTACCCTACCTCAAGAATACTGGGAGCTCCCAAATCATCCCTTTCTTGACGTACGGTTCGAGCGGCGTGTGGACAGACTCTGCTGGTGGGATTCTGACGATGACACCGGAGAACTCACTCCTCACGACTTGGTACCTGAAGTCCATGTCAGGCCATATTCTCTCTGCCGACTAGAGAGCCGAGGTCTAGATGGTCTCTTGGCAGCAAGGTGGTTTTATGAGAACTTCTTTGATTACGAAAGGGCGGAGCTTAACGAACATTGGGATTGGGAATTTGGCAGGTTGAACGAACGTGGAGAGTGGTTGTCCCATACCGACGTGGATGTTGTACCAACTACGACATTTGACTCGGAGTCCGAGGACGAAGAAGAGAGCGAAGAAGAGGACGAAGATGAAGTGGAAGAGGATGAGGAGTAATAACAGGAGGCAGCATAGATCTTGGTTGCCCCAAGGTGCATGTTTGAAAGGTAGAGGGACCTAGGAGGATGAGATTTGCTTTGGCTGCTGTCGATGACGGTTCCGGCGCTTGTATGCCAATAGATTATGGCCAAGAGCAAACTGCGCAGACAAAGCTCGATGTTGCACGCGGTGATGTTGCCTGGTAGATTTCTTGCATTTAACAATAGATGTCAAAGTTTCGAAAGTCCACCTAGAACATCCCGGCTTCTGGTGCATCGGCCTTCCTTCACGGCCAAATCAAGCCTCAGACTTGTAATCACTCCATGGTCGACCTGGGAACTCTGTCAGCACGACTCATTACGCAATTGGCAAACATGAACTCACAATCTTCGCAGAATGTCTTACGATTGGGTGTCACAGGGTAAATGTCCTCGCCAAACGTTTCGTTGAGGGTGACGCGCCCTACGACTTGGCCCGACTCGAGGCGAATCCACGTCTCCAAGTCCGCCTTGCCGCCTCTGTCCAAGCGAACGCGGAGCTGTCTGGAACCTCGCTCCCAGTCACCATTGCCACCGTATCCTGTGCGTTGGCCGTAACATAAATTTAACCCACTGGTAGAAGGTTGCACGGGGTAGTCAGGCAGGCTCTGGTCAGTCCATCTGTAGCACCACGAGTTTCCGTGATGGTGGGCCACAAAAACTCCCATCAGACCCCGCGTTGACGACAGAGCCTGCATAAAGGGAATATCTTGCCCTCCCCAGGTACAGCCGTCGCTTCTTGTTCCGTTGGCGCAAAACTTCTCCGCCTGGCCCCGCTGAAACATGTCGTTCAGTCCCGGATTCCGTTCGGGGTCGATACCGACTTCTGTCTGAACAGCGGAAAAGATATTGGGCGGAATGTGAACAAAGGCCAGCGAAGGAATGTCTTTGTTGTACTTCTTCCGTAAGTGACTGCGTTCAGAGACAAACCACTTGACCACCTTTTCATCAACCCAGTTGACACGTTGAACCTGATTGCCGTCTTTATCTAGTTGCTGATTGTTGAATCCACTGCGGCTGTCAAAGAACCAGAGGAGTAGCTTAGGAACACAGCGGTGGCCACGAGCACACTTGGCATCGTACACGGGAAGGTAGTAATTTGTGACGCCCACATTTTGACGGTCGGGCACCATGGGGTGAGTTCGAGAGTTTTGCCAGCGCTTCTCACGGCGAAAGACGTCCTCGACATTGCGCATGTTGTTCGATTCGTGATTTCCGTACACCGCAGCCCATGTCAGTCCCCTATCAACGAGAGGTTTCACTGCCTGGTCCAGATACTTGGTGCTGTTACGCATGAGATTGTCGCGCGAAATTATGTCGCCATTGATGACAGCTAAGTGTGTATGTGGCTCATCGACAAGAAGCTTTTCCACAGTTTGCGATGTGAGGGCGTCTTGGGTAGGCCCGAAAGTGCTTGGGCCTAGTTATTGCATATGCGTCAATAATTACCTCGGGTACAACAAGACTCAGCTTCGAGCGCTCACCTTCGCCATAGTGAAGATCTTCGAATAGGGAGATCTGAAAAGTGCCGTCCCGGCCAAAAGTCAAAGCTTCGTTGGGGCGATGCCTTGAAACAGCTGCAAGGGCAACAGACCCAAACGCAGCAACTGTAAGGGAAAAGGCGCGCATGTTTGCCGCAACGAAATGCCAATGTCTATTGGCCAAATGAAATAATGCGCTCAACAAAGCAGCTTTGTTTCACCTGCAGCTCGATTTGCTTTGCATGAGGCTATATACAACATTACCCCTCCTGTCGCCAAGACGAGAACGAAGGTCGCGTCCAAAGAAAACGCGGAGAAAAAACACGTGGGTGGATCGCGAGAAGTAACCATAATTTATACCTTGCACAGCTAATTAATCGGTCAACCTGCGCGGTATAGCTCGTTGCAGCCGAATGACGCAGGTTGCACAGGACACGTGCTTTGAATGACACACCGTATATCTATATCTTGAACTTAGTAGACGAAATTCGGACCTTATGGCAGTGTGAGGCCTACCGAGGCTTACTCACTACTTCGCAACAGACACACTAAACAAAGCAGAGCTCATTTGTTTTTTTAAATCTTAAGTATCTGCTTTGCTTGGTATCCAGCTTCTACAACAACAAAGAACACAGTTTCTTAACACGTCATAGCATCATAACCAATGCCAACACAGTTGCCTAATTTTTGACTTTTCAGTCACGCCTAGCTGCACAATAAGAGGCTATTTTGGTTTTTTAAATCACTCTAGACGTGCAGCTAATCCAAGGCAGTGAACATCTCCACCGTATCAGCGAGTTAACTATGATAAAGCTCTGAACTCTAAAAGGATACTGTGGTGCCTTTTCCCGGTATACATGCCTCATGTTACAAATGGATACGGAAAGGAAACAGTGCACAGCGGAAGCTTGATTAGGATCTGAGACATCTAAACATTCGTACCTGAGGCCCCACTGACCGGCCGGTTTGAAGCCAGCGAAAGGAGTATTACAGGTCTCCTAGGGTTTCTATGAGAAGCGATCGACGTCTAGGCTCGGTGTTCAACATGCTGCATATCGTTCATCCTAGTTCGGTGAACCACATATAACAAGCCGCCGTTTGCAAGATATGAAAACGTACCTGAGTAACACACGGTTGTGAAGCGAGCCCGCGCCGTCTCATAATCAGGGCATTAAAATAACCCTGAGTAACACTCTAGTTGTGAACAGGCAGTAACTCATGAAACTCAAAAGAAGTATAAGTATCCTGAACGAATCCCACCAAGCCGTCCCAACTCCAAGCTTTCAAGCCTCTTCTTCTCAAACATACCTCAGACCAAGAGCAAAGACCTCAACTACAGCATCGCTCACGGCTCCAAACCCCGCGCGCATATCAATCATGTGCACAAAGACTGGATTCGTCTTTATCTGCCGCAAGTGCTTCCTCATCATCAACACTGATTGGAAGGACGAAATATGCACCAAGGCAGTCGAGGCTGATGGAAAGATGGGCGGCTGCAAGCTGCCCATCAACGTCTACAAGAAGGACGTCAACTCGATCTGTGACCCTTGCCAGGAGAAGGAGCAAGATCGTCGATGGAAAGAGAGATCTGAGAGAAACAAGTAGCTGTGGCTATGGCTTGAACAGCAGTATTAGACGGTAACGAGAACAGCGTGGTAAATTCAGATCTTTAGATTTAATCGCTTGTAGGCCTTGCAGTCGCCCTTTCATATGTGCCAAAATGTGATACTAGAGGAGAGGTAACTTTGCCCTCATGAGTGCCTTTGTGAATGCTCTCTCATTCAGCAAACGTGGTTAATTTCCCCCTTACAAGAGCAAACGAATTCTAACTCATGTTCACGACACAGCTTTGCCCCCATTTTATGAGCCCTGTACAGAGGAATATATAGTCGTAATACTTGCAGGCCATAAGCAAGAGACGACGCACCACAATGCCAGCAATGGTATCTACCGAGTTATTAGAAGAACAGCAGAAGATAACAGTTCAGGAAGCAGAAAGAGTCTTAAAAAACTCATATCTAAATATTCATACTATTAATTCGGGTTTTGTAGGAGAGAACACGCATCTAAATCTCTAAAAACAATACAATTATCCATCAATATCCTTTAAGCAGACTTTCCCTCCTTGATCATCTTTTCTCTCTCAGCATTCGACTTGTCATCAGTATAAGCGGCAAACTTCTTGGCCATCTCAATCGCGACCTTGGTCCTCTCATCCAGAATCTCTTCAGGGAGCCCAAGAGCAGTGTTGTGAACCTTGGAGTCAAAGTTTCCTGGGTCCTTGGGGAAGAAGATGCGCGAGTACAAAACCTTTGTAAAACCTCGCATGTTACCAGCCGCGACCTCCTTCTGTCCCTCTGCATAGCGTTCTTCCGCAGTTGTCTTGTTGAAAGTCCAGTCCTTGTCGGATGTTCCTGTAACGCGCTTGGCCGATTCAAACATGTCCTTTTGGTTGATCTCAAAGCTCTTGACGTAGACAACATTGTTGGCAAAGCTAGAGAGTGTTGTGCTGTTGTCTTGTTCATTTTCTGGGCGCACAGGCAGGCTGAGAAGTGCCGCCATAGCTCTTCCACGCTGCTCCCAGGTAGTAGAGGTGATTCTGGTTTCACCATCGTCCAACCAAGTCAAGGTACGATTCGCAAAGTCGAAACCAAATGTGTCTTTGCCAAAAGCGAGGCTGAATTCGTACCAAAAGCCGCAAGTGAGCTGGATCCAAGAGCTGACACCCAAGCTCTTGATCTCCTCCCGTGCGTTTTCCGACTTGTTGAGAATGAAGACATCCTTGAGAAGAGCCGCATTCTCTGGGTCTTGGGCGTACCAATTAGGTAGAACGTACGCGACCCCGGCCTTGGCAGCGGCCTTGAAAAGCTTGCTCTCGGTCTCCTTGGGGGCGGCCACAGATAGGGTGATGATGAGAGCTTGCTGTCCCTTTAGGGCTTCAACAATAGTTTCCTCATCGTCGTAGTCGATGTGAGTAGCTGTGACACCCTCGGGGAGCTTTGTGTCGCTTCCCTTTCGAGTCAAGGCTGTTACGTTGTGCTTGCCCGTTGCCACGAGTGCCTCAGCAAAGTATTTACCAACATGTCCACCGGCCTAACATAATTAATCAGCGGGAACATTAGACAAGATGCAGAAGATGCACTCACGCCAACAATGGCCACGTTCTCGACTCGATTAGCAGACTGAGATGACATGTTGTAGATATGACTGAGGTTAATCATGCGTGAGGGAGAGTTGGACGAGGATTGTGAAAACTGTAGTACGCCTGGAGAGCTAATGAGAAGCATGAAATAAACAGATTATTCTGTGTCGTGAAAAGCCGCCTTATTTATACCTAAATGTTCAGCCCTTGTTCGTAGAAGATCGGAGATACGCGATGGATTTAGGAATCCTTCAAGATCCCGCCCGGAAAAGTGAATCACCATTTTGGACCCAAGACACGGCAATTATCGTATTCAAAGGCTGCCTTTTTTCAATGCCGCCCTCCTCGTAGGAGTCGAAGGATCATGCTGGCTTCAACTAGTCCCGACAAGTGTCGCCGAGTGGCTTGCAGCTTTAGTGCATGTTCCTATTCTGGCTAGAGGCGGAATCGCGCGCCGGCAGTGCGACTCTGTTAGCTCCGGTATCTCCCAAAAGCGCATTCGCGCCTCGCCCTCGGCGTCATTGACGACATTTCTCGCATTCAATGTGTTTTCAGCTCAGCTTTGATGGCATATCTAGTGCACTTTCCTTTTTTATCTTCGTCCTTTTTCTTTCTCTGTCACGGCTCTTCTCTAAGTCCGAACTCTTTTGATAATCGTCATATTTTTCCACCTCTCCATAGCAATACAGGGCTCCGAATGATATCATCACAAGTATAACCACAAAAACCAAAGCTCCAAACTCCATTTCATTGCTACCAAACAATCTATCTGTTGGATATCCGAGAACGACAGTGCTTTAAAGAAGGCTGCTCTCAAAGCTGTCGTCCTCCGTTTTCTCGCTCAAAGACTTTCCATATGTGGCGCGCTTGCTTCTCCTCCTGCTTCTTATCGTCATTCCCATTTTCTTTCCTTGACGAGGCGGGCCTTTCTTGCCTGTTCTTGCGGGCAGACCCTCTACTCAGCGGGTCGAGCTCTGCTTTAGCGACAGATGCGCCCGTGCCAGACACGGCCTGGGGATCGCGAGACGGATGGTAGAGTTGAGGGGCACTTTCCCGCTCTCGAAGTCGTCTCCAGTGCAACTCCCACAATCTCAGCTCAATCTCGTTTTGTCTACGCTGAGTTTCCTTGTATTCTTCGATGAGGCTTTCGAACTCGGGGTCGCACAGGTCCTTACCCGGCTCTGGCCAACCTCGTGTGGTGCTGGAGTTTCCAGAATTGCCGGTTGAGTCATCGGCGAAAGAGACATTGTTTCGCTCCATGGTTAGTATGTGTGGTAGACGTTGTTAGTATCTGCAGTCACAAGTGTGTTCTGTAGAAATTCAATGCTGCCGGATTCGAGGCTGTGAAAAGAAGATTTCGTCACTATTTATAACCTGACCCCGAGCTGGTGAAAGACACGGCGCGCTGATGCTGTTCACCGGCTGCCAAGGCTCATTGTTCACAGCTGTCAGTTGTACATCTGAACAAGGAACACGATGCGCCTTGCGAATTTCTTGTGTCGAATTGAGCAGAAGAACAAACCTTTAGAACACGGATTCTACGCGCAATTTCCTTTTTTTTTTATCTCTTTTTTTCGCAGCAGGCCTTACGTGTCTAGCGTAGTTGTCTCCATTGTGATAGACCATGCCGTCTGAAAAATGAGGCCGTCAACTGCATTTTTCCATTCATACTTCTCCTTCACTCAACTCAATCTTCGGAATGGGTCCTAGAATATTTCGCAAACTCCTTTCTTAACCCTACAAGTTGCAAAATTCTATTGCACGGGGTGATTGGTTTGGAATTGTTCCGCCGTCGTTGTAGTATTTCGTACCCAAGGCACCGACCGTCCACCAAATTTTCCATTCCACTCTTGTGCACAAACGCAGCGGCGTGCATCATGGGTATCGGTGGGAAAAGCAAGAATGATATCCATAGTTTAACCGTCATGGTTGAGTTGCGGCCATGGGCCTAACGGCAGGAGGCGCAGTTGTGGCTGAAACGCTGGGTTTTGGGCCGAACGCCACAGGCCGATGATACGTTCAGGGTAGCTACAACGAGATGGCTGGAACAGACTGCAATAGCTTGCAGGACCTGAAATACACCACGAAGACCACTGAAATAACCGTGTTTAAAATTTCCCGATACGATTTTTACTAGTGAATTGTGAACTTT
>JAADYS010001029.1:0-27397 GCA_012931995.1 Fusarium albosuccineum
GGAATCTAAGAGAATTCACGTGATCACGTGATATTATTGGTATAATTAGCAATAGTTATTAGTGCGAATAGTGATACTCTATCGAAAACCCTCCAAGACCACTTTTCCATCCTTCGTGGGTCAGCCGCCAATGCAACCGATACGCTATTATCCCTTCCTCTAGTGGCCGCGACGGAGTTAGGACAAGGGGACGGACTCAGCGGATACATTGATCAGACTAACAAAAAAATTCAATGAGCCTCAAGCCTCGTCTGATTGAATATTGGGCAAGACAGAAAAATCAGGTAGCACCGCGACCTTAGGAATAGACCGCAGTAAGAACCCCTTGGCTTCCTACATTTTCCACAGATAAAGATCCTGAGGCTGCATGATTGATGTCTGGAAACCAACGCGATCCATGTCTCATGGAAGTAAATGGAGACAAGGTTCCAACGTGCTGGCGTCATTTTGCCTCCTGTAAGCAGCTGGTCGCACTGAGAGTTACAGCGTCTTCAGGGTCTCAGCACGATGCTGACGCACTGCAACGGGCCCTGCCCTGTGCTGCTGTAATGGACCTTAGCCAGCTTGATCGCTCCACCCACCAAAACCAGCCTATGATAATGGCCCCGATCTTCTCTCTTGTAATTACTCTCATCTTTCCTCAAAACCAACATCACCCTCCCTCTTTTCAAGCCCGACGACCGGGACGGCCTGCATCTATCCTTTTCTTTTGCATCTCCTGGCCTCGCTAGACGCGCAAAAGACTCGGTGCCAGCGCCGACTGACCTATCCCTCATCACCAAATATCCCTGGCATTTTTTCTGCCCTGCCGATTCCACAACCTGGCTTGGTCGTCCCTCCTACTCATTTCGACACCGACCGTTTCCTTTGTCGTCCAGGTCACAAGCCAAGTCCGCCCGAGACCCAGCAGCACCACGTCCACGCCCACGCCTACGCCCACATCCAACCGTCCCCGCCACCTCGACCGTCACCCCTCGACGCCTGGCCCTGGAGTATCAATATTCCTCGACGGATCTCCCTGCTTCGCCTTATCTTTGCTCCCTTGGACAATCCGTGACAGGGGATCTTCCTTAGTGGCAAACAGCTTCCATCTTGCACTCGCGTACCTGCCAACTACCTACCTAGCTTTCGGGCAACCAGGCCGACCGAGATTTGCTGCTCAACCCCGCCATCCTCCGCAAGCCTCTCTGGCAGCCCTTTTCTCACGATCTGACCTGTGGTTTCGGCCTGCCCTCGGCCGACTCCAATTATGCTACAGATGCATGGCGGACAACATGATCATGGTATTCCTTGTCTCCCGCTGCCGTCCGGGCTCTTCCCCTGCCACCACCACCAGCTGACCACGATCCTTTTGTGCAGGCGCCGAAAATCGCACGGGAGACGAGGAGCGCGGACGTGAAAAGCTGGCGACGCCGCTCTCGTTGCCCAAAAACCGTAGCACCGGCAATTTGGTTTCCGCGAACGAGTCGCCCAAGCAAGACCGTAGTAGAGTACGAATGTCGCTGGATGCGGCCGCAGCGGCGGCGGCTGCCGTTGATCTTGAAGCTATCACCAGGTGCGTCAAGTGGAATCATGTGTCACTGGGTCCAGCAGTGGCCACCAATCTCAGCCCGCTTCTCTGCTGACCACCATGCCAACCTCCAGGTCTCCCATTATGACCGACCACGAGCACGGCCTGGGTCTCTCTGGCCTTCGCCGGATAAGACAACAACGCCCTCCGTCCCGGAACCCAACATTACCGGGATCCCGAGCCTCCTCTCGAAGCCCATCCGTTGCCGCCCTCTCTCGCTCCACATCGATGAGTGCCATGGTCTCCAGCACCGGGAACCTGCCGCTGGCCGGTGGTCCGACATCTCCCAGCTTTTCCGAAGACCTCTCCCGTTTCCCTTCAGAATCGCTGCACTCCTTCTCATTTGCCAATCAGTCCGAAGATTTCCTTCACAACCGACAAAATGTCCTGAAGCGATCCATCGAGTTTATGAAAGACCACATGGGACTTCCCATGACCTCGTCACAGGCCGCTCTCGCAAGCGCGCAGGCCAGAGTGAGCGGAGATGTTGAGACGCAGAACATGCTTGACTTGCTCGCCCAAGCACAGTTGATTCGAGCTGGGAACTTACCAAACCCGGACGATTCATATTCACCAGCTCCATTGACTGGCCCTGCAGAAGTATCTGAGGATAATGTTTTTGACAAGAACTTTAACCCTCGGGTGTCTAGCGCCGATTTGACAAGACCTCAACAACTCTCGCCAACTCCTTCTCGCCGGTCTGGAATTGAATCGACCAGGAAAGGCAACCTCGCTGAACCAACGGCTCCTGATGCTGCTCGTACTCCGGAGACGGAAGCCCAAGCTTCTGTGAGTGAGAACAAGGCCACTGCCACTGAGGAAAGGTCCGCCCCTGCTCGACCTACAAGTCTGAAGCGAACAATGACGGATATCATGTCGGTCTCAGTCCAAGACAAGCTGATGGACACAATGGCCCAGCCCTTCCTGACCGGCCAACCCATTTATCAAGAGCCATTGACATCTCCGTCGTTGACACAGCTTGCAAGCTCCTCAACGGCCAACTTCCCTACCCAGCTGGGCCCTTCGGTTCATGGACATACGAATCGATGGGTGCCCGCTGCCCAAGCCATTTTTACGACAGAAGTGAAACCTCCATGGACCATAATTGCCGCAAATGACCTCGCCTGCTTAGTGTTCGGTGTAACAAAGGCCGAGGTCCGCAAAATGGGCATCCTAGAAGTCGTCCAGGAGGAAAGGAGATCATGGTTGGAGCGCAAGCTCCTTCGAAAAACAGAGGACGAATTTTCTGAAGCCCAAGTAACATCAGGGCAAACGACACCTGCTGCTTCGGCTGCTTCAGCACTGCTCAACGGTCGATCTGGCATAACAGCCCAGCTTTTGAGCAAACCCAACTCGAGAACACAACCACGGAGCTACGCCCAGAGGCGTGCCCAAACAGTTCACAGTGGAGATCCTAGCCCTCCAAAGGCCCGGGGTGGCGGGCATCATCGAAACACTTTGTCAAGGGGGGTGCTTCTTTGCGGGGATGTTGTCCCAATTCAGAAACGCAACGGTGCCACTGGATCTGCCAGCCTTTGGGTCAAGGAAAAGAGGGTTGGACTCATCTGGGTTTTGGAAGAGATCCATGAAGACGTAGCCTACATTTCATTGGATGAAGATGGCATCGTTCAGCAGGTGTCCGGCTCAACCGCCCCCATCTGGGGGTTTGAGTCGATTACTACTGGGTTCGATATAGCCAGGCTCATCCCGCGGATACCTCGGCAAGGCATCGACCCAAATACTGGGGAGATTGACTTTGCCCAGGCTACACGGCGGAGATACTTCACATGTCCTCACTCGCCGCAAGTCAACGTCCCTTGCACTGTCGAGCAAGTCCGAGGCAAACTTGAGCTTCGTATTTCGACGTTTCCTCACATGGCTGGTATCGTTGTGGTGGAGCCTGAGGGACTCAAGATCCGCAGCTCCAATTCTGT
This sequence comes from Fusarium albosuccineum, assembly GCA_012931995.1. Lineage (NCBI taxonomy): Eukaryota > Fungi > Ascomycota > Sordariomycetes > Hypocreales > Nectriaceae > Fusarium > Fusarium albosuccineum. The sequence continues at coordinate 3,505 of JAADYS010001029.1, forward strand.
CTTCTGTGGAGCCCTTTTTGGGTTCGAGAAAGCCGACGGCATGTCCATCAATGCGTTGATCCCAGATTTCGACAAAATCCTGAATTCTCTAATTGAAGAGGACGGCATCCAGCTCCTCGATGGTATGGTTGTTCCAGAGCATCGGTTCCGAAAAGCCTCGGCCTTCCTGGCCCTGAAGGAGCATCGACCTGATGCTGCTGCTGCTTTCCTTCATCCTGCCGGATTACGCGCAAAACACCGTGACGGGTCAGACCTAAAGGTTGACGTTCAGATGCGCGTAGTCAAGAGTGAAAAGAAGACGCTCGTCGTGAACGAAACAGTCGTTGAGGGCAGCGATGAGGATAACGCCAATCCGGATAGTGGCGACGAGACGTTTGAAGTGACCCATTCAGAAATCGTGTATGCTTTGTGGATTACCTACTCCCGTCATCTTCATGGCACCCAGCCTCATCTCAACCTCGACTCCCCCACTCGGTCCGGAGCTGCAACGCCCCTTCATCAGCCGTCGCCCGGCCAGACCCCAGCTCATACCCCCTTAGAGATTGCCTCGGATGACGAGACACCCAAAAAGGACCTGCTAGTGGCAGCAACTTCGTTCTCCAAGCAATTAAAGGATGTTGCCCTCCATGCCGCTGCCAAGATCACCGGGCAGCCCAAGTCTGTCCCCCAGCCTGATGAACCGCCCCCGGTCCCCAAAGTCGTTGAGCCCCCTCATAAGAAGACCATTAACGACTACGTGATACTTGAGGACATGGGCCAGGGTGCGTATGGTCAAGTGAAGCTAGCTCGACATAAGCAGTCAGGTAGGAAGATTGTGCTCAAGTATGTCACCAAGCGACGTATTCTTGTGGATACATGGACCAGGGACAGGAAACTGGGTACTGTGCCTCTAGAAATCCATGTCCTGGAGTACCTTCGCAAGCCTGAGTTTCGCCACCCCAACATTGTCGAGATGCAAGGTTTCTTCGAGGATGATATAAACTACTACATCGAGATGACCCCCCACGGTTTGCCCGGCATGGACCTGTTTGACTACATCGAACTACGAACCAATATGGAGGAGCCTGAATGCCGCAGCATCTTCGTGCAGGTAGCCAATGCCATCCACCACCTGCACACCAAGGCTCGAGTGGTGCACCGCGATATCAAGGACGAGAACGTGATCCTCGACGGAGAAGGCAACATCAAGATCATTGATTTTGGAAGTGCCGCGTACATAAAGAGCGGGCCTTTTGATGTTTTTGTGGGAACAATTGGTGGGCATCCCTCTTCTGATTTATGATGCCATGACGCGACTAATTCGTGATTAGATTATGCTGCTCCTGAAGTCCTTGCTGGCAAGCCTTATCGTGGCACAGAGCAAGACGTCTGGGCACTGGGTATTCTTCTTTACACCATCATTTACAAGGAGAACCCCTTCTACAGCATTGATGAGATCATGGATCGCGACCTGCGAATCCCCTTCACTATGAGCGAGGACAGCATCGACTTGATACGTTGCATGCTGAACCGTGATGTTACGAAGCGCTATGACATCAACCAGGTGATTGAGCACCCGTGGTGCCAGGCTGCCGCTGCTCCGTGAGAGTCAGACCCTGCTCTCACCCAGAACGAAAAGACGAAGATGACGGCGACGACGAGAGGTCGTTGAAAGGAGACTCAACTGTGTCACTTGGCAAAGTTTTTATTAGGTCATGATACCCCCTTCAAAGAAACGAGACCTATCCTTTTTCTTTTGTTTATCCCGCGAGTTAGAGACGTTTGAATTGGAAAGCCGAAATGAAGATAGAGAAGAGAGCATATGAGATTAGTTGGAACGCTGGGTACGATGACGAGTGGGTAAAGATAGGGCGCTTTTTTCGAGAGCATTACTTTTGGTGCGCAAGGGTTACTACTATACATCAGCTGAGAGGATCAGAAGCCGTGTCGGACACAGGATGGCGATGACGGGAGTTGTTACTGATTTGTTTATGACTTTGGGTTTCCGCCGATAGAGAGGAAGAGAAGATAGCGTTTGAGTCATTGTGGACCTCGGGAGACGATGATGGATAGAGCGTGTCAATAGTATCCAAAATCATCAGATACGCAGCGGCGAGTATTCAAAGCCTTTTGTGATTTATCCAATAACATTTTGGCCTAAATACAGCAAGATACGAATAATACCATCCTCTACCCAAACCTGGTTGCCCCAAACCACAAAAAAAGAAAATCATGAGAAGCATCTCTAATGATAACTCAACTCCGGGTTTGCCCTGAAATTACATCGGCAACGGCATTCTGGCACGGGACATTCAACATGCCTAGCGAACCACTGCCGAGCATGATCCAGATGTAAGACATGCTCGCATCGCAGGCAGAAGGTCGGAAAGCGACCCGCCATCCTGGTCTCACCCTTCTCCTCAGGCTTATCGGAGCGAGGCACACCAACGATCTCGAGACAGACCACACACCGCGGGAGATGACGGCCGCAGTTGGGGCAGCTGACACCTGCGTTGATGCTCGTCGCAAGGAGTGGATTGCGTGCCTCGAGGGCTGAAGGGGCTGAGGCGGCTTGCGTAGAGGAGCCAGCACCAAGGTGCGGTGGCTGGCTAGCATGGTGATGATTTGTGAGGGATGTTTCAGCATCACAGAAGACGCAGCGCAGCGCAATCTGGCGGGAGGGTGGCTTGAGGTTGGGGATGCCGTCACGCTTGGAGCGCTTCGTAGACTCGACGTCGAACTTTGTGCGTTGGAAGAAGAGCTTGTGGCGCTGTAGATGGGCGCGGTAGGCATTGCGCCAGGCACGACAGCGGATGTCGTCTATATAGCGAGGGGCGCAGATGGAGAGGACCAGAGTTGCCGTCTGAACGTCATGGAATTTTTGGATGTAGCGGGCAAAGATATCCACCAGGGGTTCTGTAATGCCTGTGAGGACAATGCCTTCGATATCTCCATCCGCTACCGCCAGCGCGACCTGTTCGTTTAACCAAGTGGTGAGCTGATCATCGTCAAAGTTGCGAACAGCAACGTATGCACGGTCAGATAGGGGCAAAGACAGTTGGCTGGCAATAGCGGCCCAGTCGCCGGTAGCAATGAGAGACGAGATGGCGCGGAGGTATGGATCTGTCTTGGATGCTACAGCCTCGTCAAAGTCAAGTTGCTCCTTGGCGAGTTTGCTGTCACCGCGGCCCATGAGCTGCAGAGCCAGAGACACGAACAACAGTTCCGGGTGCGCGGTACTAGCTTTTTTAAGGATCTGGATAGCTTCCTTGTGATCACCCGTGAACAGTGCTCGAGCAGCAGCCATGGTATGGATGGTAGTAGGATACTCGGGGTCCGCTTTGCGGTTGCGACCCTTGGGGTCGTGCTTCTCTGAATCGCCCCAGCCGCAGATCTGGAGACAGAGCTGGCGATGATGTGGCCACTTGGTAGTGTGTCCGTCAAATTTAAGGATGTGATTTTTCTTGCAAAAGGTCCCAATGTTGCGCTCCCACGTGGACCGATCAGGGGCTGCTGTTCCAAGCGGCAATCTGCTGGTAGGGTCGCGGCCTGAGGGACATTAGATGAAGTCATTTGCTCTCATAGCGCACACTTACCTAGGTTATTTTTCCAAATTGAGTGAACACCAAGGTAACTGATGTCAAGGTTGGAAAGCATCAAACCGCCGTCATCAGCAGTTTCTTCTGCGGCTAAAGAAGGTGAGTAAGTATGCAAAGGAAGTATTCGATACCAATAACATACTCGCAATCCAATCCCAGACATACTTGACCCAGGGGTCATCTGCTACGATGTCACGGTTAGCGACCGCATCGAAAAGATACTTTTCCTTGGCTCGCAGAAGCATGGTGTGATCAAGGACATTTTGTGCCTCCCTAGGGAGCCCCTCCGCTTCCGCCAATGAAGCCAACAACGCATCGTGGATTTCACGGCATGAGCCGAGGCTGTCGGATGCCAGAGACATCTCACTAGTCTCACTCTGGACAATCTTTGTGTCTCCAGCGCGTGGTTTGACACCATTTGTTGATATGGGCGCCTGGAACTCGTCCCTTACAAACGCTCGCAGCGCCCTGATCTTTGGAGCGACAGTCGAAGCATCGTGGAATGCCTCGGGCAATGGCGTCTTCGTTGCTCCAACATCATCTATAGACACTGTAGACAGTGTGTTCGACTTCAACGCAGCCTCCGCGTCTGCTCGTATGTTTGCACTCTCTGGTCCAAAGAGCGGGACGTCTGACAACGCTTCTTCAATGAGCAACGGTCCCAGAATATTTGGAGCCTGGGATGGTTCAAACTGCATCATGCTACGATACGGAGCTCCTTCTGGGCCAGAGTCAGACACTGTAAATTGGTTCAAGATTTTGATACACTCACCTTCTAGACCACGATGCGGTGCCTGCCAGGGCACAAGCTTGTAAAGGTGGTCCGAGGTATGGGATGGCTGCTCTAGGATCTCGAAGTTTCCATTTGCTCGGAGAACAAGAAGTCGTGGGCGCAAAACAGGAGAGCTCAACGTCACCCAGTCAAAGGCAACAATTCGATCATTCTTTCTCGACGTTTCCACATACGAAACATCCATTTCGTATGATTTTTGAACCCGAAGAAGCTCTGGGCTGCTGCTGGAGCTAGACGATGGGGTTTCCTTGTCGGTGTTTAATACCTTGAGCTGGCCAGTCCGCGATAGAACGGCGAGCAGACCTCGATGATCGCGACAGTATCGTAGAGAACGGACAAGAGAATACTTCCCTTCTGCCAAGAACGGATCTGAATCGGTCTCGATGACCCGGTCAAGTCGCAGAGCTCCTCCCCACGGCAAGTCATCTTCATCAACTGCTTGTGAGTAGGAATGAGAAGCGACAGGTCTGGCAGTCGCTCGCCGGTCCCATATCATGACACCGGGGTGGTCGAGAGCAGAGGATGCAAAGTAATTCTGGTCCGCATAGTCGATTGTGAGGTTATTATTGCACTTGGTCTGGAACGTGACCACACTATTGTGTTGGTCTAGTGAGATTGTCCGAGTGCGTTAGTTTCGGTAGGTTGAACGTACTTGCGAAGCGTCTTACCGCGAAGATCATGTATCCGTAGTCCCTGAGCCTTGATACCAACAACGAGGGTTTCGGGGCTATCCTCGAAGAATTTGATGCTCGATACGGAAACGCTAGGCTCAAGACGGTTCCTAGGATCTGCGATGTTGGTAGCATCCGAGGGGAAGCCCGAGACGTTCTTGTCTATTGAGGATAGGCGGCTAACGTCCCAGATATGGAGACATTGGTCCATTCGGACTCGGTCGAGGCCAACTGCTAACAGACCCGTGGTGTTGAAGGCGACTGCTTGACACGTGCGGGACATTTTGAGACCCAGCTCGACGTATGCGTTAGAGCCATCGTCAATCCTCAACAGATTCACAATGCCACTTCCAGTACCAACAGCAAGAAGCCCCGGGTTGGTCGGTGACCAGTCATACGTCGTAAGCGGGGGGAAGTCATCGTGACGGTTGAGCTTCTTGTAGTCAAATCGGCCTGCTCTTGCATGGCCCGTCGGCTCGTAGACCTGGACAACGCGGTGCTGGAGGTTGATGTGGATGAAGTTGTCGTATGAAGGGTTAGACGACCATTTGACGAGCCCGGGTTCTGGGCGGTCCATGGCAGAGACAAATCAGCCCGAGCCAGGGCGTTTCACACGAGCATAAGAGTTGATGCCCAGCGGTTTATAAAGTACAAGGGTGTTTGAGTCAAAATGAAAGGCGGCAGTTGCAGCTCCAAAGCTGTGGGTGAAGCAATAGCCGCGACGGTTAAGATGAGCTCTGTGTCAGGTGACGAACAGCTCTGTGCTAGCAACAGAATGCCGAATAAGGCAACAAGTCTTCCCAAACAAGTATCCAAGGAAGATGCTTCCGCTCAAGAGCGACGATTTGTTGCCATTGGTCTTAGGAAAATAGATTCATCGTGTTCAAGCGTTTATTAGTGGTGAGTGAGTGTGTGAGTGTGAGAGCGTGATGCCGAGAGCTAGGTACCTTCACTCTCGCCCGCAGACCAAGACCGCACCTTCCCCACATTTCAGCGCCCAACACTATTCCAAACTCGGACGCCGCTGATAAGATAACGTTCCTGATCGCGTCCCCGCCGGTTAAAAAAAAAGTTCCATACTCAGCTTCTAACTTTGGCATCACGTCAAGCTCCTGTTTCTTTTTGTGTCCTTCAGGTCAATATCAGCAACGACCTTGACTGTCAATCTCAAAGAGATTCACAGTTTCCTCATCATGGGGAAGAAGAGAGATTTCGCAGAGGCTGGCTCTGGCTCACCTGAGCCTGCCCAAGAGTCCCGAGGTCGAGGAGCCTTCAACGATGCAGGCCCGACGAAGAAGCGCAAGTACAACACAAAGACAAAGCATCGGCCAAACGAAGGCACTTCAGAATGGGCGAAGAAGCGGACGCGCACAATTGAGCGGCTACTGAAACGAAACCAAGACCTGCCTGCCGACGTTCACAATAACCTCGAGCGAGAACTGGCCGCACTCAGGGCCACTGTATCGGACAAGGCGTTTCAGAAGAAGCGAAGTGCCATGATTTCAAAGTACCACATGGTTCGCTTCTTTGGTACGGATTCTCCCAGTATATCTTGTTTCGGAGCGATGGCCCTAACACTACAGATGCGCAGAGCGGAAGAAGGCAATTCGGCTGGCGAAACAGCTACGCAAGAAGATCGACCAGACCGAATCACCTGAAGACATCGAAGAGCTGAAGCGGGATCTTCATGTTGCGGAGGTTGATGAAGCATACACGCAGCATTTTCCGCACGCCGAACCCTACATCAGCTTATACACAAGTGGCAAGGCAGAGAAGGAAGCCGATGACGAGAAGAACGATTACACGCCCCTGAAACATAGAGGACTACTGCACACAGAACGTCCACCGATCTGGTCGGATATCGAGCAAGCGATGAAAGAGGGCCCCAATGCGCTTCGAAGCCTGAGAGAGAGACGGTCGACCGACAACTCACAGGAAGGAACCCAACCCGAACGCAAGCAGAGTAAACCCAAGGCAGCTATAAATACGGGCAAACCCGCGCCAAAGACACAGCAAAGGCAGGAGGCAGTGAAGGGCAAGGGTACGCCAAGCAACAACAACAAGGGCGAGTCGGGAGTCAAGATGAACCGCAGGGAGCGCCGGCGGCAGATGCATCAGGGCATACAGCCTGCTGTGAAGGATGAAGACGGGGATGATGACAGCGATGGAGGCGGCTTCTTTGAGGAGGGCTAAGATGGGTGACTACAAGGGTCAGAGGAAAGAGGGATGGAACAAAGATGAAGGAAAAGTTGATTTGCCTCTTGTTGGTCATCAGGCTTTTTACATATTGCATCCGATGCTGGTAGATACCCCTGTTGACTGAATCAGTCGACAGTTTATTTGTTGGACATGTACAACCAACATAATCGAGCGTTGTCGAATTCTCAATCTCTGGGAACGCGCTGCAAAGCCGAGGTGTGAAGCAGACAATGCGAGTTGACTCTCAATGGGCCTTGCTCCACCGGGGTTGGCCAGCCTCCAAGCCACGGCCGCGGCCAACTCGATCGCCTCGCTCAGACAACCTGGGGCGGGTTGAGACAAGGCAGATACAGATACACTTTACATGGGCAGTCCAGTGGATTCCCTGGACTGAGAGGCCCAAACCTCGAATGACAAGCCTCGATTGAGGCCGGCCAAGGTGAACAAGCTGGTGAATGGAGCCCAGCTGCCTAATCATTGCCTGTAGTATTGTCATCCGCCATTGCGATGCTGCCATCTCGACAAGGAGGGCTCCCATTCACTGCCAAGATAGTCGTATTGTTCCATAGGCTTGACTATTGTGACTTTCTTCCATCCAGAGATTCACTGTCATCGAGTATTTATTTCCCTTGGCCACCCTCGCAACAGGTTCAATCTCACTTTTATCAAACGCGCGCCGCAGAGAGAGAGCAATACTTTCAACTCTATTTGACTTTCCCTCCAACTCCTACACCACAGCACCTTCGCTTCTCAACAACTCCCAAACCATGGCAGGTCAAGCTTCAACCACCATCGACGGAGGCATTCCTTGGGACCATCTCATTGAATTCGCCAACCAGAAAAAGGCCGAAGAGCAGCGAACAGGTCTCCCAGCGGTCCTGAACAATCAGCAGAGCGCTGCCATTTCTCAACTCATCCCGCTCGTTTCAGAGCCCGAGGTTGAAGACAAGTGGGTGGGCACTTTAAATCGTGAGTCTTCCTACAGCGTGCATCATGGCAGCATCAAATCTGATACGGCGAAACTTAGAATACTGCCAACAAAACAGCCTCGGCAATCCTGTGTGGCTCTCTGAGACGTTCAACCTCGACGTCTACGGAGTACCCCAGGCGCGGTCCCGAGTCCGCTGCAAGCTTCCTTGGTGCGACAAGGAATTTCCTCAGGAGGGTTTTGGGTACGAGGCCGGGGAGGAACCTCCATCCTTCAAGAAAGCGCAGAAGGCAAAGCACTTTGCTGCGATGCACGCCTACGCCTGGATACAGGGCAACACTTCGCCGCGCGGCAGCAAGCGGCCGGCATCTATGACCCAGACCTCGCCATCTCGCACTAGAGTCAAGGCAGAGGATGATAACTCAGACGGCGGCGTATCTACTGCTGGCCCATCCGGCATCCAAGAAGGCAACGCTTCCACTCAAAGCCACACGATCCACGAGCGTGTCGCTGTTTTGGTAGGCCGCCTGGGTTTCGGACTGCCCGAGTATGAGATTGAGAGAGACGGTGATGCGCACGACACTTGGCAGGGCCGCCCAATCTTCCGGAACGACGGGCGGATCCCAGAGGACGTCGGCGTCGTACGTGGCGTCGTTGGACGTCAACAGGCTGAGGATGCGGTTGCAGAGAAGGTGTTGCACTGGCTGGAGAAGGAGGAGCAGGTAAAACACGAGGAATGCGAAAAGGCCATGAAGATGGGTTGAGGACCTACCGTATCGGCATTCGTCTTTTTGTTCCAGGGGCGTATACGGGGCTCGGAAGACGGTGGAGGGGGATTCTAGACGGGGAGCGAAGCGGTTAATGAGCTTGGGGTAGTTGACATATGAATTCACGTCTTTATGAGATCAACGATGTGACTCGTGCAATGGTGGGCTTTTATTTTGATTTGCGATGGCTCTCCATCACGAACTACCTCGTCTTCCGCCCCTTCCTCCTCTCCCACCACCACCTCCACGAGGGCCCTTGTGAAAGGGGGGTCGAAGCTTCAACCCAGATGGCAAATCAGTAATCTTTTCTCCGTCTTGCCACAGCACACCAACATCAACCAGCCGACCCGTCACCAGCTTGAAGAACTTGGAACTCAAGACCCCTTGCTCGTCACCCTCAGTCAACAAGACTCCGTTATCACTCATCCACCACTTGATCCCTTCCGTCAAGCTCGCCTCGACATCAATTTCAATCACAAGCTCCGCATCCTTCCGCATCCCACTCACTACGCCCTCCTCGGGGGTCCCTGTGGAGCAGTGCACATGATTACGTCCCATGGGCTTCAAGCCTCCTGTCTCAACGATGCGCGGCCAAAAGTAGAAGTAGGTGCCATGTAGCACACGCGCGGGAATGTTTCCAGCGTCGACAGTGATGGGCGCAAGGTGAGCATCTGACTCAAGCTTGATCGAGTGGCCTTGGTTGGCGCGGATGAGGTAGTCGGCAAGCGAGGTCGACGTGGTAGATAGAGAAGGGTTAGTGCTGGGATTCGGCTTGAGAGTGAACCGTTGCTTGTCATTGGATGTGACCAGAGACTGGATGTCGGCAAGCGTGACACCGAGAGAGCGTAAGGGACCCCAAGCTAGCTGTGACAGTGAGTTAGCCATGTCTCTTGGAGTCGAGTGAAGAACATCTCATATAGGCCATCCATGACCGCCAATGGGAATATCCACGGGTTCGTATCTCTTACCACAGAGCTCAGCGGTGCATATCCCTCACCATCAAGTTGAATACCCGCATTGCTAGCTTGGTGTCTCAACAGCCTCGACAGAGCCTTTGATATCTGAACCTCTCGACCTTGTCCACCTCCACCTCCACCTCTACCCCGGCCCCTACCACCATTACCCTTGGAAACCTTGTTCTGCACCTTTTCCTCCAGCTCTAGATGCGACTGGTCTTGAGACGTTTCCCCGAAGTCGTCAGCCATCCTGCCTCTTCGCTGTGCCAGAGACTTGAGCTGTGTGGAATATGATATCTTGAACCGTCGTTTAGGGGCTGCACGGCCAGGTAAAGTATAGTAAGCTCGTGAGATTTGTGGAGGCTTCAAACTTGAGAAGGAGAACTGCGGAAAAACTCTTCCCAGCTTTGCTTTGCGGGCAACAAGAAGCATGCAGTTCTTGAGCTAAGAGTAGAATTCATATGCAAGTGGTGGGGCCAAGCAGGTGCCTCCAGGCGTACCAACCTAATGTTGGCCTGAGTCAGCGGGCCAGCTGGGGATGGACGCCTTTCAGCCTCACCAAGTTTCCTATGGAGTCATGATGCAACTAACGGAGTACCCATGACGCTATATGATACACCGTTTTGCTATCATGATTTTCTATGACCCTGGGCCACCGCATTCGGTAACTCCCTCTCGCTTCGGTTTGCTATTGGTTATTTTTAATGGCTCGTCATTCACACATGTCAACTTGACTGTACTCCTCACAACACAACGTCACAAAGCGAATTTCAAACGATGCCCGCGGATTGATGAACCATCAAAGACAGATCGCTTGACACGATCAAGCCATATCATACATTATACTAGCTGGCATGTACCCCATATGCTTATCCTGATCCCGTTGCATTGCCGTGTCCTACCCGTCTTCTTCTCAAATGAGATGAATAGCTGCGGGCCAGATTCTTCACTGAGCCACCCTTTGTACTGCGCCGTTTTCAACACAATCATGCCAACTCCATAATACAACTTTTTCTCTCGGGCTTTTGCGTCTTCCTCGTGTATGTGCCTTGTCTGATGACAGCTTATGTACACCGGATTGAACAGCAGTCGAGCTTGTCGGCGAAGCTGCTCGTCATGAATCGTCAAGCCGAATCAAAATGTGACAGAAAGGAAACGGGGGTGCCTCCCGTCAAGGAATATAAGAAAATAGCCACGTCCTGCGGTCGAAACATAAAAGGTGTATAATAGTACAGTCATAAAATCAATGCAAATCGTCGTCATTGGCCTCATCTGTAGCCGCCAGCAGCCGTAGAAGGATTGGCAGACGCAATGCTGTCTCGATTCGGCCTTCTGATCATGCTGCCGGTTCGGTTGACCAACGTCGTCTGTCCCATGGACATGTATCGTTGCCCGCGATCCTCGGCGAGCTTGTCAGCCACACTGTTACCATTGTGGTCTTGTTGTGTGGATCTCTCCAAGTATCTTCTCGGAGGGGTTGCCGTGTTGGTCGACGGAGTTGCCAGTCGAGAAACACTCAAGTTGGATGAAGCGAACCGTCGGCGGGGTATGGCCGACGTTGTGTCAGACGCTTGTGGTTGTGACCCCTGATCATGTGTCGCTGTTCGAATCGTGTTGAGATCCGTATTGGCTCGTGAAGGCGATCGAAATTTCATGTCGTCATCTTCGTCGCCGACTGTTCCTCTGCGGTTGCGAACGAACAATGAAGTTCTGCGGCCTTCGTCAGGCTCTTCAGTTCCCGCGCGTCGCGTTCTTAGCATGAGAGATGACTTCCTGCCATCTTCTGGCTCCTCAGTGCCGGCTCGACGAGACCTGGACACCAACAGAGAAGACCTCCGGTGTGAAATGGGCTCCAGAGGAGTGGATGGTGTCGAGTTCGACATACGAGAAGTAGGAAGCGAGCTACCATTGAGCATGTTGAATCTCCTCTCCTCAAACTTGGACATGGTTCTAGGACTAGTATTGACTCTTGCCAAGCTTTGCTCGCTGTTTCCGATACTCTGGCGGCGCTGTGAGGTAATCCCAGAGAAAGTCTTGTTGATGGTCGGTGTCGTCGGTACCTCGCTCTGAGCTGGGGCTGGAGCCGAAACTGGAGCAGGCGCTGGTGCTGGTGCTGGGGCTGGGGCTGGGGCTGGGGCTGGGGCCGGCGGGACCTCAACCGATTGCCGTGGTCGTGTTTGTGTTACTTCCTCGCCCAGTGCAAGACAGAGCTCTGTCAAGCTACGACACACGCTATCAGCTTTCCGCCTCAGTTGGCGATCAGTTACTGTCGTGCCAGAGCCGATGGTGCTGGCACCACTCGAGATTGGACCTGGCTGGCCAGGAGTTCCCATCATCGAAGAAAGCGCCATGGCGTCGTTTGCAGCAGATTCTAGTGCCCGGAACACTTCGGCGTCAAGAAGAACCTTGGACTTGGCAAGGGCGGATTGTAAAATCGGGTGCGAATCTCGATGCGAAGACGTGGTGCTAGCAACATCCGTGTTTTGATTACCGTTGGCGACTCGCTTGGGAGACGATGACATGGTTGTGACAGTAGTGGTCGCTGTTGGTGGCCGTTCATCTGATAGTCTAGAAACAGCAGCACCTGAAGTTGAAGGCAGCTTGCCAGTCAATTCCAAACGGTGAATTCGAGATTTGAGATCATCCAGCTCGTCCCATACTGTGGAAGGAGCCGTGGTAGACAATGTTGATTCAGTGCCCTCGGCACCGTTCCCGGATTCTTGGTTCGGTTGACGTTGAAAGTCGAAGGATCGAACTAGTGGAGATGAGTTATAGGTTTTATTGTGTCCATGTCCCGACTTGTACGCAGAACTCCGCGCCTGCGGATTCGTGTTGGTGTCGGTGACCGATGACCGTCGCTGTGAATACATTGACTGGTCCGAGACGGGTTCTTGAAAAACAATCGATCGCGGTGTTACTGGTGAAGGTCGGATAGTTGAAGCAGAACCTCGCGCCCGTCCCGAGTCCTCCCCAGGGTGTGCTGATGCCGCCTTGCCGCGAGTGAATGTTCGATATGCAGACATACGAGAAACCTCACTGGCTCTGTCATCGTCATAACCTCTCGACCGTGAGGTTTCTTGCTGGTCGGAGAGTCGACGCCGGACCTGGGGAGGCGATGTCGGTTGGTAGGTCGGGACAACCGATGATAGTGGCCGGCGATGGGACGATCGCGTTGCGCGTGACTGAGGCATGATGGTTAGCTCTGAAGTAGACGAAATACAAAATACCCTTATCCACTTTCACAGAAACGGTTCCAAGCGATAAAATCCAGGCTCCTAGTCGATAGGCCACAATACGCGTTGAACGTCATCAAGCAGCCAATGCGCGGGATGGACGGGCCGACACACAAACATGAAATAATAAAGACTCAACAGGAATTTACTCACCACAACACTCCGAGTCTCATAGGGCTGCTGTTCATCCGGCTGGCGCCGGGAAGCCTCCTCACGAGCAATCTTTAGGAAAACATCACCGGTGTCATCGCCATCAAAGGCGTCGTGTCGCCCTGAGATGGGAGGTGCCGAACGTAGGACATCTTGGTCGCCTCTTCCCTCCAGGGCGCGCAGGGTACGGTCGTGGTTAGAGTCGGCGGCATCGTCCCCAAAGTCATAGAAACGCGGTTTCGAGTTCATGTCTAGAGTGAGACTCTTCCGAGAGCCCGAGGAGCGGAAGGCTCGAATCGGCGGCACACGAACGGGATTCGACTCGGTGCTGCTGCTGGTGTTGAGAGGCGGCCGGTAAGATACAGGAGGGCGATGCGAGGCCGACGCTCGCCTCTCCTCGGGGGGGCTCGATTTGGACAGCGTCTTGGGCAATATCAATTCGCGCTGGCCCGAAGGGGAGTCCTTTGTTGATCCGTCGGATGACGAGGGGTAGGAGGCGTGAGCACCCTGGGCGGCTTCGATGGCCTGCAGGCGCTCCGAGTTTAGAGAAAGTGGCGGACCAGTGGAGGCCGCGGCAGCATTCGATCGGCGAGATACCAAGGATCGCCGGGTCCGAGTCTTGGAGGCGCCGGAAGCGAGATGCGGGGAGAGCAAGTCGCCTTGGGCCGGCGCAGGTGCGTCAGGGTACGATGCGGGACGCTTGGCCTGGGATGAAGGCTCAACTGCCGAGACCGATGACGAGGGTTGAAAGGAAGAAGCCCTGGAACGGGATCGCAAGAGCGGCGGTGAAGTTGTGGAGGTCGAAGATGCGGTGTCCTGCGACGGCGAAATCTCAGAGGTCAGGGTGGGCGCGGTCGTGTTCGTGGACGTGTTTACAGTCGCAGATGCAGATGCAGAGTCAGATGCAGAGGCGGCGTGTTTTTCGTCGTTGTGATGCGTTGTCGGGTGAGAAGGGTTAGAATGGGTCGTCGCTGGGACCGTCGCTGGCGCTGGCACAGTATCGGGAGCCGTGACTGGTCCACTAAGAGCGCAGTTCGGGGGGGCCAACGGGCCTAGATCTGCTGATGCAGCTGGGTCTGCACCCGGGACCGGGTGTGAGACAGTGGCTGGGGCACTGGTGAGGTCTGGATTGGGTGAGACAGGAGGCGATGGAGCATGGAGCGCTAGCGCTGGCTGCAGAGAAAGCGCCGCTGATGTGTTCTGAGAAGTGGTCGCAGTGGGTAGAGCCGACGTCGTCGATGTCGACGATGAAGGGTCCTCGTTGTGGTTGTTGCTGCTGCTGGTGCTGGTGATGATGTTGTTGTTGTTTTTCAGATCGAGAGGTTGGTCGTAACTGTGGCTCCGCTGGTTGCTGCTAAGGGGCAGGGGGTCACCCTTATTAGCGCGGTGGATGTTTCCACTACTGATGCTCCTCCGGTCAGTGAAGCGAAAAGCAGGCAACTTGGACGAGCTGTGGCTCTGGCGGTGCAAATCCGGATTGACGAGAGCGGGAGCGGGAGATGGACTTGCTTCAGATTGATGAGCAGGCCTCGAAGACGAGGAGGTGCCGCTGGGTGCAGCGACAATGGGCAGATGCTGGGGGGCACAGTCGGCAAGGCTGGGGCCCAATTGGCCCGCACTGCTGAAACCGTCCTTTGCCGTCATGGTCTCGCCCACCGCAGCACCGTAGCATCCCAGCAAGTGCTTGCAGATGAGACGTCAACCTTCTTCATCCACACCCTCGAGGCGACTGTGTGGTGCGGGCGGGATGTGTTGAGAGATGTCGACCCGATACGTTTTGGTGGTGAAGGAGAAGAAGGAAATCCGTGGATAGCGCGAGAGAGTAGATTGTCCGGGTTGTCGAGCAACTTCGAAGTGGCCTGCCAACCGACAAAACGGGCAAGACGGCCGATCTGATGCACTGCCGAGAAGGCGGGTTTATTAGTGATTACAATGAGTGCGGTGCGGTGTAGTGCAAAGTCTCAGCATGGACCGTCCCATAGAACAATGAACTAAGACACCAGAATGCCGCCGGACCAAGCGCAAACGGGATCTTGAAACGCGTTCCTCGGAAACCGGACAATGCCACAATGGACGTTCCGGGTCGTCGAGGAGACCTGGGTCAAGTAACAGTAGTGGTAGCAACGAAACAGCAAAGCAGCCAAAGCTGGAGAGCAGGCCGAGTCTCGGTCGTGGATGTCGAGGTCCTGGCCTGTCAGGTTGCGGAAGTGAAGAGGTTAGGTAGTAAAAGGAAGGCGACCCGAGCAGATATGTCCCGTCCAGTCCAGTCCAGTCGGTAATTTTGGGGATATGCCAAAACTCAAGGCGAGAGAGTTGATTAAGAGCGTGTGTCGGTAAGGGGGTGTCGGTCCCAAGAAGGAGAGCAGGAGAAGGGGAGAAGAGGAAGGGATCAAGAAGCAGACAGACAGACGAGAGAGTGAGTGATGAAGAGGGAGAGGAAGAGGCAGAGAGAGCTAGCTTGAGCCAGAGAGACGAGCGAGATTGATGAGGAGAATCAGTGCGTGTGAAAAGAGAGGAGGGGTCCTTCTTGGCGAACGAGAGTGAGGAGCGCGCACGACAAGGGCCCTACACGGACGGTCCCTTTTTCGATCCAACACCAACACCAACCCAAACCCAAACCCAACAGGAACAGGGGACGACGGGACGGGCACGAAGAGGAACAGTCGCGGTGAGGCCTTGACCTGCCAGCTCAGCGTGGGGAGCAAAATTGGCCAAGGACGACGTTGAGCAGCCGGGCTCGTTTTTAGGCTCGCGGTCCAGCTTCTAGTTCTAATACCGGCCGGTAGCTAACCACCTTACCACTCCCACCTCGTGGCATGGTATGTGTACGGAATACCTGGGCGACGACATCGTTTGCGGCTTCACTCGACCCGCCAAAATGCCCCGATGAAGACGCGGGCCCATGTCATGTCATGGATCATGGTGGTGGGTGGATGGATGGAGGGATGCCCGGCCGGTGGATTTTTGCTTTGGCTTGCTGAGTGGGTGCAGTTCGCGCAGAAACGACACCAGCCCAAGCCGCCGCAAGCATACGGATACCCGGCCTATCGACCTCAGGTTTGCTGCGCTGCACAGCACAGCACGCACATCACAGACCAGACATGGTTACAGCACTGTACTGTAGGCAGCTTGGCTTCTCTGCAGTCGGCTCGGCATGGGCACGGGGGATTCGATCTGCAACCGACCTTCCCCTGCAGAGAAGACCAGACGCCCGCGGCGACACAGCATGCTGTGCTACCGTCCTTGATCACACCAGATACATCCAATCGATACGAGGACGGTTTGTTGAAACAGCTGCCAAAAGCCACTGCATCTACTCGTAACTCAGGTACTCTGCAGCCCCGTCACTTCCGTCCATCCACGGTACGGATCCTTCGCAACTCAACTTCTCCTGAATTGTCCTCCCCCATCAGCCATTTGCAGTCCAGACTCTCTGTCAAACTTCGGCCCGCCAAAGCTCCATTCTCTTGGCGACCCGAGCTTTCATCCTGTCTTCCCACGATACTTTGTCTAGTCCATGTCCGATTTCAAACACGACTATCCCAATCCCCTTTGCGGTTCCCTTCTCGCCCGGAATGCAACTCATCCCTTGTTGGCCTAGCCATGGGGGGGAGATAGCATGGGCCACCGTTGGATTCAACCGCCCGATGGACCGCTGGGCTAACGTTAAACGGAGGACAGATAGGGTAAGGAGCCCACTCTTCCAGGGGTCAGCTCGTGGCTCGAGGAGGCTGGGACCGCTGGGTGGTGCTCAACGAGGAATAGCGCCAGGGCGCCGCGGGAGCTTCGACCACCAGGTCGTTGGAATCTCCTGTGGGAAAGGGAAACGCCTCTGCGGAACTCCATGTCGCCATCCCTGTGCTGAAACAGAGGCTCTCTGGGGGTGGGATGCGAGATGGGGCCGTCTATCGTCCTGTGGTACTTACATCTAGACACAGCATCAGGGGGGAGAGACAGAGAGAAGCAAACATGAGATGATTGTCAACCCAAGAATTCCCCCTCCCCCTTCCCGCGCAACCCTTCTTGCGCAAACTTCTCACGTCATGGAACCCTTGTGATACTATGGATTTGGCTTCGCACAGGTGCAGCATCCTACTGCGTGTCAGAGGGGGTCGAGAGTTATGATCAACAGATACGAAGTAACCCCATGTTCCACATACCAAGCCTGCCGAAAAGTATCCGTCCATGGTCGAATATGAGCCGTCTCCGTCATGAAGCCAGCTGCTGCGCGATAGCTACCACGCCAGCTTGTGCCGTCCGGTTGTTGGTCGAGGCCCCCGTTCGCGTCCAGGGCCAGGATAGCCCTGCGAATACCCTCAGCACCCGGAATCCATCATGGCCGAAGATGGCTACGTCTTCGCGCCATGTACCGGGTGCCGAGCGTTGGTTTTCTCCGATGAAAGGACCGTTCGCGTGCTGGGCCTGCGGCAGGACCACCGGTAATTTGACTTGGGCCGTTTCGTCTCCATTGCTAGCTGTGCAGATCGCAGAGGGCCAATCCGGACGAGGAACTCATGCCGCCGGATCATCTCTTGTCGTCTCCATGATCCCCCTGTGGTTCTTGGAGAATGCAACCGGCGATGTGGGTAAAGGAAGCGCATGCGAGGAGGCGTCATGTCAGTTTGCCGTTAGCAGGATGAACTATTGGAGCCAGATGCGCCGAACTCATTTCGTTTCTCTCCCTCTCTAGCGCTGTTTTAGAGGGTACTATTGATCACCTTTCATCAGGAACCGAGCATCTGCAGGGCTACTGTTACGACATAGACCCTGCAGCCCATGGAACCATGTATGTACGTAGCCCAGTCAAGCTGCGCATCATTTGTGCACTTTGTATCTTGTATCTCGCTTTGCTTTTATTGCGGTGCTCCGTCTTTCTGCAATCTTGATCTCTATTTTGTGGGGTTTTATGCAGGACTCGACCTCAGTGGTTGATCTTATACGAGATAGCCTCAGCTCCCAAATGCTGTGTAGATGAGCAATCGATCAAAGTAACAGCAGCATCGCTCTTTGACTGGCATCGACTTACCGTTGGATCTTGTGGGGTGCAAATCAATCTGGTGAGCCGCAGTGGCCCATCGTCTCACGTGGTCGTCCCGCTCTCGTTAGGCTACCCAGGAAGCGTTGGCGTTTTCAACTTGATTAGCCCATGGATGATTCCATCATCGGTGAGATCATTGATGAACACATGTGAGATCTTCTTTAGCAATGGGGGGTTGTGTGTTTCAAGTCTGGCTGTAGCCGTCGAGTGTGCTCTAAGTCTTCCAATGTCTTACACAGTCCGCATGCGGGATATGACGGCGCGATTATCTCGTTGCACCCCCGTTTGCCAGTGAGACTTATCCGCTTGTCGCAGGATGATTAAGGATATCTCTTCAGAGGACTGAATGGGCCTTCTACTGTCGTTTCCGAGGGAGTTTTCGGTGGTTGTGCAAGTTGGTGATCTGTTTCGGCAATGCTGTGATAACTTGTACGGGACGGTAACTTGTTCCAGTTTACAGATACCATTGCCACAGTGTTGAGCTATAGTCAGTGAGTTGCCGAGAGGATTATCAGTTAAATCCCCATACTCTTAGATACGTACATGGTTCGTTTTGGTAGAGAGGCTGGCCTGAGACGGTTCTATCACGCAACCATTCCTGACGGTGCATGTAGTTCGATATTCCCGAGACAGCGAACATGTGTTGCATTCCAACCCACGAACGCATCGTACCCCCCAATGGAACTATCCGAGACACACAGGCGGTATCCGAGGCAGCAGCAAGGGCAACAGAAGGATACACCGGCCATTGTCAGCAGTTCTCAGTGTGTGCATATGGCATACCCTAGACCGCGAGACCAAACCGCCTGCACGAAAAGGACCACCATGTTAGGATGATACCTAGTAACCCTTCCATATGCCTTCTCTGTGATGGTTTATTTCAGTTGAACACGCTCTCTGTGCTTGACTCCTTCATCTACTTGACTGTGACGTGAGTGTCGTGGGTGTCAACTGGGCGCCCCTCAGCCGTATCACTTGTTGAGACAGCCCCCATAGAGACCACGATACTGAACAAATAGCATGGGCGAGTATACCAGGAAGAAGTAGAGAAGTTACACGGTTACTGTGTATATCTAGGTGACACCCAAATGCATGTATGCCTATGCCGGAGAAGAGGTACACGACAGCCGTTGCAGCATTGTATCACGAGACATAGACAACTCGCACAAGAACGGGAAATGATAGCCACGAAGCACACCTGGTCGAGAGGACAGCTCCCGAATTCCCATACAGATTGCGTCCAGTATCGTACGACAGCTCGCCTGTGACCGGAATAAATTTCTGACAATGCCGTCAGCAACTAGACACAGTCAAAGATGACCACTCAGATGGGACATATCACACGACCACGACTTGAAGGCCGACCTTCGCAGCTACAGGGTACATAACAACAATCGCCTTGGGCTGAAAGGAAAATCCAAAGCTGATATCCCATCACTTAGACGTGAGCAAATATCCTTCAACCCTTGTATGGATGGATGTCGTTGGCTCAGCTGGTCCGAGTTTCGGATCGTTCCGTGAACCTGAAACTCCAACACGGAGAAAACCAAAACCACGAAAGCAATTGCTTACCCACGTACGGAGTAATATACCACCCATGCATTCTAAATCCTTAGGAGAAAATCGAAATGAAGTGCTTGCTCGGATCCCAACCATGGGAAACCCGATGAGATGGTGTCATTCGGTCTACGATATCGCCAATGCTAAGATGCATGGAGTAGCAATTCTCCAGCACCTCATGACAGACGAAGCCCAATGGGACGATGAAAGTGTGGCCTGGCCTGAAATTCCGGCTTGACAAATCTGCAGTGTCTTCTTGACTGAGATTTAGTTAGCTAGAACTCGAGCTCATCCGTTGACGCTGCAGAATACGAGACAACGTTGCGGCTCTAAAACATTTCAACGTCAAAGTTCGTATGCCGAGGAGTGAGGAGCGAGGCACGTGAGGTTCCTCAAGAGGAAAGCGCATCGTCGAGCTAACCACTACAGTACTGTACAGTACTGCTTGACCGGGGCGTATGTGATGATGCAAAGCGTGGTATCGCCACTCGGTGGAACAGAAGCCCCAGTGGCGAGACCCTGATCAGCAACGCTCGTGACACGACAGACTTTTGACGAGAGTGGCAGAAATACGACGTCAAACGAGGACAGAGAATCACAGCGGCGCTGAAATCCGACTCGGCCGAGTCCCTTGAGGGATTCTGTTGCTGGGTGGATGAGTCCCCGGCGGCAAGAAAACACAACAATATGTGCGAAACAAGCGCAGTCGCGGCTGTGCCGTCAGCAGAGACTCGTCACATGGACACGTTTGGATCTCAGGAGAGGACAGGAGAAAGATTGAACGAGGACGATCAAGACGGTTGCGCGTAGCAGAGGGCGAAGCGACCCTGCAATGGAGTGCCCGTTTCAGATTCAGAAGACGAGTATCAGGACCCGCCCCCAAACGCGTCACTCGAAACTTCATCTCGGCCCCAGGAACGGCGCCCAGGGGACCCTGAAGCGCCCAGGGGCCAGGACACACAGTGCTGGGCGATAGCGCTGCAACTTTCAGGTGGCTCATCAGACTAGAGGAACCGTCGAGTTTCTCTGCTTCTGACAGGCCTGGAGCAAGCTTGGCTTTCCGGCAATGGCAGGAGGCCGTACATAGTAAGCAGAGGCGGACGAACCCTGCAGGGGCTGATGGGTAATGTCAATAGCCTGGGCTCGAAACCCACGGTGATAATAATACTCTAATAATAATACGATAAACTAAAAAAAGGCATATCGACGTCTCTGTCTCAGATCCAAGTGGATTGTCGCTTGTGAACATCGCCCCCCCTCGCCCCGAGCAATTTGACGTGCATCGATCGTTACGAGTCGAATCTTAGCGTGCGTGCGTACGTACCGAGTATCCTTTCCCTTTCTTTTTTGTTTCTGATCCATCGTCAGACTCAGCTGGTATGGGGAAGCTGCATCTCGTTGGCGAGAGATTGAGAAGCTGAAACTGATGAATGGAGCCTGAGGTGGGATCTTCTCGCCTTGCTCCGGGCAGACAGGGGGTTTCAGACCGAGCCACGCCTGGAGTGGCTTGGCTGCCGTGACGATAGTTAATGAATCTGCCGCCAGGCACAAACGAGCTTGGTAGCAAAGAACTGCCGCCCAGCTTGGTTCAATGGTTCCTAGGTGGCCAGATCCAAGGCCCCCGGTGGCTGAGGGACATTCCAAGGGCGCGAAACGCATCGAAATTGGCCAATCTGCGGAGCCTCATTATAGCTACCCGCCTGCAAGTCATCCATTGTTTGGGTCAAGTCATGGCATAGGAGAAGCTGGGCGGCTCTCACACGAAGGTGCAGGCGAGTTTGGGGACCATACAGAACTTGAGGCGCGTAAGCTTGTCCACTCTACTACTGCTTCAGAGTGACTAGCAGCTGCGGCTTCCTCGTGAAGTGGGCTATTGAAGGTCTCCTTTTCTCCCTTTCCCTTATTCCTGATACTAAGGGCATGCCCGGCCAAGCGCTTTCATCAAACGCGGCCAGCATCTATCGAGGTAGCATCGCATCTCCTGTCGAGCATTGCAAGCCTTGCCACATAAACGCTTTTAGATGATGGACGCCGCAGTGGCGCAACCAAGACGAGCCAGCCACGAGGCCTCAGATTGGCCCAAGCATCCATCCCGTCGTGGCCAACCCAACAGCTCTGGCCTGTCGGCATCGGCAGTGGCCCCAAACAAAAAGGCCACGCGAGCCTCGGGCGTCTACATATGTTTCGATGATATTGAATGACAGACACCTGCTGCCCGGTCAGCGACCCAGTGGGCAGCCGGGAGCCTGTGCACCCGAGAAGCCACATGCTAGAGTCCTGGTCTCAAATCTCAATGGCCCCTACAGGACGACTGCGCAGTAGTCGACGGTGGACGGCAGGGAACCCCCCTCTACTGACCTCGACTATGACTACTGTACGAGTTATAAGAGTCTCACTCACAAGCGCCCCTGGTCCACCTGCGATGTCAAACGCCCGAATCACCGAGCATTTGGATGAGACGGGGTCACGGGGTCACGACGGGCCAGGGTTGTTTAACAGGACTTGGGAGGGCTAGCCAAGCTCTTTCTTTCGTTCTGCCTTGGCCAAGGACGGCTTTACGGAGTGGCGTACTGCGCCGCGTGAGTTGAGGCGAGAATTGCTCAAGAGCCCCGGGTTTGTTTCGTCCTTGCTCTGCTGTGTCAGTTATGGGACGATATGAAGACCTGCAGCCCTACATACTGAGGTTAGTAGAGAGAAAGGAGGTTGGAAGTCTGGAAGGAGGCAGGTGGTTGGACAAGAGAAGAGGAGAGAGGAGAGGAGAGGGTGTGAAGTAGATCCGTTACCGACACTGGAATCTTGCGAGTTTAGTTTGTTTGTGTCTTGAGCTCTTGACTGGTTGGTGTGTGTGCGTGCGGTGCTATCTGGTCCATCGTTTCCTAGTTCCGTCAAGATCTCAGATAGCCTAGCCTAGAATCCCCATCATCACCATGGTCCACATCCACATCCGTCGTCAATCACGCATCCCGAATTGTCCACTGTCACAGGATGGCCGCTATGAGCACAGTGTAAATGGTTTGCTGCAAACAAGGAGGTACCCGTGGCCCACCTGCGGGTTAAATTTAAACCCTCGACCTTGCACCCCCGCCCCCTGCAATTCCCAAGTCCCAAATTTGGCTGCGGGACCGTGATTGGCCCGTCGTAGGCGCCTACGTGCTGCAGCGTGCTTGCGCTGGTGTTGCGCGAGGTCTATATTTAGCCCCCCGGACGTGTTTCGTACTTGGGTCCCTCCAGTCACGAAGCAGCGGCGCCCCAGAGACCGTGGCCGGCACTAACCTGGAACGGGAAGCAGGGGCTGTGAGTGGCCCTTCGTAGCGCCCTCGACCTGCTGGCCCCATCGCTCATCCTCTGAGATGATGGGATGGATGGATTCCTCACCAAGTTGGGCCTTGCCCTCGATGCGATGCCTGCTGATGCTGGTGCTTGCTGTTGGCCCGCTCGCCTTCTTTGCTTGACGGCCCTTGTCTGGATGTTCTAGGTGTCTTTCTTGCTCTGCGGCCTGCCTGCTATTGGACACCGTCTGCTCCAACCCTACCCAGTTTCGGCTGGCTGGTAACCGATCAACGGTTCCTCTTGTCACCAGCAGCTGTAGCAGCAGCGCAGTGCAAGCCCCGTCTTACGTCCATCCGGGCTGCTTGCTCTTTTCTGCCGCCGGGCTTCTTCCTCTGGCTGAGCTGTGCTCCGTACGGACGGGTTTGCCGCCCTCGGTGCATATTTGCGCTGTCCTGCCGCCTGTTGCAGCAAATGCCATGGCCGAAACCAGGCGAGCCAGCAAGCAAGCAAGCAAGCAAGCATATGGATAACCTTAGCTGCCTCTCTGCCGCCGAGTGCAGTTCCATCCCCTTGGCCTTAGTTGTTTTAGGTGCCGCCGTTGCTCTGTCGGCAGCGCTCGGTCGCCCTCTTACAGCGCCTCCACCGGCTGACTCCAAGGCCTGCAAAGTACCTGTGCCTCCACTTTTCGTGCCTCCCACCACCTGGCCGCGCTCTGCCCAGTGTGCGGCCCAGTGTCCAAGGTACTTACAG
>JAADYS010001031.1:776-14463 GCA_012931995.1 Fusarium albosuccineum
AAGATACTAAGAAATATCCCTGTTTTTTGGTGTTTTCTGCTAATTTGTAATCGGGCTGCAAAAGTTATATATTACCCTCATTAGAAGATAGCTATAAATTGCTTCAAATTAACGTTACGGTACATTCTCCCTGACCCATACACACGAATATACCCTCCTGATTCTTACAGATTCAAATTCGGGCTTGCCGATCAGGGCCTAAAGCAGAAGGTCCCAGGGAGAATCAGCGTTATCAGATCATTCAGCTTATGTTTACTTTATGTGCTCAGGCCTTTAGGTATCAGTGGTTCAAGAGCACCTCGAAGGAGAACATGAGGTTATTTAGAATTGAAGGTTTTTGAGCTACAATGATAAGCAGGTCGCGACTCTGCGAGCATCGGGTTAGATGCACCAGGGCGAGGGTGGTTCATTAAATAGATAGGTACCGTACCTATGTAGTGTTACCCAATCAGTCAGGGCTGTGATGCTGTACGTGCCAAGGGAGATTTATTCTTCACCATTGTTTGTACTGTCACACCTGTCGACCCTGTTCAACATTGCAATGGCACTAGGTGCCTTTGTTATAGTTATTTGCACAAGTCTCCTGGTGCGGGTACGGGGCTGCCGCGCAGAATTGTAGAACGAGTACTTCGCGTATGAGGGTTTAAATCGCCTGCAGAAGCTGCCAAGGGAGGGGAACAATGCGCACCTTTGATCCACGAATCGGGATATGGGTACTCTCGTAGGACTTTCTTGCACGGGTAGCCTCAATCTCCAACGCGCAGATTTGTGAGGGAGATACCATAAAGAAGACAATGAACAATTGCGAATTCGGCTTTGGGCATTCATGCATTACACCGTGTGGCGTGGTGTCCTTGTTGGGCTCGCAATCTTGTTGGTTGTGTAACCATCCAGAATTGATGTGTTTTTTTTCCCCCACGCATTGGGGCTCAAGGCGTTCGAGAGGTACCTAGGCAGCTAGGTAATGCAATGTGCTGCACCTCATAGCGCCAACTACTCGGGTTGTTGTGATTGTGGTGCAGCCAAGCAATGTCTGCCTAGAAACGTGCAGCCAAGCGATGTCTGCCTGGAAACGTGCAGGCAGAAGCTGACGTGTGGCAGCATTGGGGGTTACACATGCGCTGGAGACAGCCTTACCATACCAAGGGCAGAGTTAGGCCTCGATCATTCCGATTACCTGAGCAAATTTCAATGACCACTAACCCCAACGTCTACTTGAAGCAAGTGTTGCGGGCACCTGCGCTTCCCCTAGAGCTAAGTAGACAAGCTAAGGGCGCTTCTTGTTTGGATTTCAACAACAATGGCAGCCGACACCGAAACCGCTTCCACTACCACGGGTGCCCAACAGGATGCCGAAGGAAAGACCACTTGCTCCAACCTAGAAATAGACAGCAAGGCAGCTTCGGAGTCCGGAGAAAAGGTCCAGCATTTTGCGGGTCTAGAAACACCAGGTCTTGATGGATTGGAGACTCCAGAAATCGGCAAGGCAAACCAGGATGATAATCTCAGCACGCCTCGGGATGACAGCAGGAATCGCCTTACCCCGTTTCAAGACGACACTCTGGAAAATTCTCCACGAGTGACAAACAAGGAAGACGCTCTGCCATCACGACCCAACGTTATAGCTGAATTGTGTCGATTCTACGACGAACAACGACGGACGTCCTTGAATGGGCCGAAGAGCATCGCGCCTAGTGAGAGCCCTGGGAGGAATGAACGTCCCCAAGATCAACCAGAAACACTATCAGAACAGGAACATGAGCCAGTGCCCAGAAAAGAGGCGTATGAGTCGTTTGAGCTATCATTAAAGAAATTAATTATAGACGTGATTGAGAATCATATCGACAAAAAATCAGGAGAAAGCCTCGGAAATGAATCTGATGATGGATCTGATGGCACATCAAAGACTAAATCCGGCGCCACCTCCGAGAGTGGTTCGGATGGCACGTCTAGGAGCGAATCTGACCATGGATCTGAGAGCGAATCTGGTGATGAGATAAAGCACGATTTCGAAGTTCCAGAAAACATCGATGACAGTTCCGCGGCTCGTTTGCAGTGGCTTCGGCAAAAGGAAGAAGATGGTGTCAGAAATCAGGCTCTGGACCAGGTGATGTGCTTGATCGGGGTAGAAAATGTCAAGGTGCTATTCCTGTCCATGAAGGCTGCTATCGACGCGGCAAAGAGGCGAAGGGAAGATCACATGACAACCATCCAGCTCTTGAATGTGCAAGGTAAAGGGGGCACAGGTATGGTGCTTTTATTTGAATCTGACTTGCCTATATGCCGATCTAATAGCGTCCGCGAATGCTGGCATTGGTAATCCCACGTGGCATCAAATTACTTTCAATGTCGTGGGTAAAGCTGACAGCAGACCAGGAAAGAGAACAATCCGCTGGCTATTCGACAAATTTAAAATTTCGCAAGGTATTCCTCGCGCCCCGCTCCTTCGGGGCCCGCTCCTTCAAGGTTCCCCGTGTCGGCCTCGAACTGTTACGTTGAACGACTATTCGGATGATGAACTCCATGAGTTCCTGAAACGAACTATTAAGAAAAGAGGGATGGATGTTGAGGGCGCCATCGACGGCTTCTACACACGCACCTTGGCTCGGAGAATAGGGCGAGGACGAGGTTCGGGGTCGTTTCAAAACATGAGGTCAGTCAACGAGGCGTTCGAAGCTGCTTGTGATCGCCAGGCCGACCGACTTGATCAGGAGCGGGTGTTGTGGCTGAAGGGTGGACAGGAAGGGGATCCGCCAAATGATTATTTTCTCACCAAGGAAGATCTCTTTGGGAGTCCGCCCACCGATATTCGACAGACAAGTACTAGCTACCAGAAGGTTCTGGCAATGACAGGGCTGGAGAACGTTAAGCAGGCGGTGGAAGAACTCACTGATCTCCCAAGACAAAACTACGACCTCGAAATGAAGGGCAAGGAGCCAATACCAGTCAACCTGAACCGCGTCTTTCTAGGACCACCGGGATCTGGAAAATCAACCGTGGCACAGCTTTTTGGACAGATCATAGTCGATCTTGGGCTTGTTTCAAAACAAGGAGTCGTTTTCAGCAACCCCATCGATTTTAATTCGACGATTGTCGGCGGCGAGCAGGGAAAGACGATGGAGATGCTCGACAAAACAGCGGGCGGGGTCCTCATTATTGACAATGCGCATGGGCTATGCCCAATGGAAGATACCCGCCGATCCATCTCCCTCCAAGATCAAAAGACTTTTGCTGTCTGGGATACGATTGTTGCCAAGACGTCTGGCGATCTGGGTCAGGACCGATGTATCATCCTGGTTGGCTATGCAGAACAGATGCGCGACATGTTTCACAAGTGCAACCCGGGACTACGCAGCAGATTCCCACTGGAGCATGCATTCAAACTTGACAATTACCCAGTTCCTGAATTGATGAAGATTCTTGACGCCAGACTCCAGAAAGATGGCGTCGAGGCAACCGAGCAGGCAAAGGAGGTGGCCTCGCAGGTCCTCACTCGGGCTCGAGATCGGCCAGGGTTTGGCAATGGTAGAGAAGTCCACAATTTGGTCAATCGTGCGAGAGCGTCTCAGCGGAGGCGAGCATCTGAGTCGCCATCCGTTTTGCCCCCCAAAGACTTCGAGGGTGAGGGGGGATTGCCGGTTTCGGGAGACACCGGTTCCAACGAGCACACTATGCTGGAACCTCAGGATTTCGACCCTTACTGGGATAGACCCTCTGTCTCTGCTCAACATATCAAGGATTTATTCAAAACTTTTGTGGGCTTCGACAGGGTCATCCAGCAATTCCGGGGGTACCAAGAGACCGTGGCTGGAATGAGGCTGCACGACAAGGATCCTCGCCCGCACATTCCTTTCAACTTCATTTTCAAGGGCCCTCCAGGGACGGGAAAGACATCGACGGCTCGAAAGGTCGGCAAGATATTTTACGACATGGGGTTCCTCTCCAGCGACGACGTGATTGAATGCGCGGCGTCTGACCTCATCGGCCAATATCATGGTCACACCGCGCCGTTAGTCAGGTCCTACCTGGACAAGGCATTAGGGAAGGTCCTGTTCATTGACGAGGCCTACCGACTGGCAGCCAAATACAGCTCATCCGCGTCGTTCGAGCAAGAAGCAGTTGCAGAGTTGGTTGACGCGCTAACCAAGCCAAAGTATGTCCACAAGATGGTCATCATTCTTGCGGGTTATAGCCAAGATATGGACAGGCTCCTCATGTCTAACAGAGGTCTCAGGGGCCGGTTTGCAACCGAAGTCGTTTTCCCCAAACTCACACCAGACCAGTGCATCCAGTATCTCGAACAGTTGGTTGGAAAGATGGATGTTAAAATCGAGGACCGCAGAGAGACAAGCAGTGACAAGAAAGACAAAGTCTATAGACTGTTCCAGAGTTTGAGTGACACTCGGGGCTGGTCGAACGGACGAGATGTTGAGACATTGGCAAGGATCGTTATTGGAGATGTTTTTCAGAAGGAAGGAAGAAAGGGGAACAGGTCCGCTCACTTGCAGGTTTCGACTGATGAGCTTATTGACTCATTGAGGGCTATGCTGAGGAGCCGACTGGCAGGCGAATTGCTGAGCCGTGGCTAGTTGTCAATTTTATTTTATCTCAGATCCCATCCCTCCTGTTGGGGCTTGCGGTTATGATTGCTAGGCTATATACGTTTCTACGAAAGCTCTAGTTAGTCACAACTTCCGCCGCAATTCTCAATCTACCCATTTTCCTCCGCCAGCTAATACTACCAACCTGGAAAGAACACTGAAGTATCTATACACCCAAAACTGCATTCAAATACCTATCCCGCCGTGTGCCTTGTTCATGTGGGCGTAACAAAGGCCACCCTCGTTAAAGGTCAACATGCACACCCAACAGATATGAGTTCCGCATACCGTACAGCTTATGTGGTTGCATCCCTCCGTCTTTTCGATAAGTGCACTGCATCTAGGACAATCCTGAACACCCAGTTCTTCCTTTAACCTTGCGAGTTTCTCAAGATCACCAGAAGCATCGTTCTCGAGCTCTGCGCAGGCCTTTCCAGGGTGTGAACTATTACAGCCTGTACATATAGCTGCTAGGCATTTTCCGCAAGTAAATGTCGTTCGCAGTACCGTGGATTCAGAAACGACACGGTAGATTCTGTCGCAGTCTGGTGTCGGGCAGTACCGGAACTCATTTGGATGTCGACGAACGTACGAGCTAAACGATGCCTTGAGAATATCCTCGAATGTCTCGGCCATAAGAAGACCGTGAATCTCCACAATTGGCAATCTTTTACCACAAGTTCCCTCGTTTCCCTCGCAGGTGATACAGAAGTCCTTTGGCTTTGATGCTTCCGCTTCACACATGTTGACGAAGCAAAGTCCACAGTAGACGTGGTTGCAAGACGTCAGGAGCGGTTCCTCGGCCGGGGTTAAACAAATAGTGCAGTCGGTGGCCAAGTTTCGGGCCTTCTTCATGGGGGTTGTGGGTGCAGATGCGATTGTATTCTGAATGAGCCGGTGCAACGCCTCGGCAGCTCCCGGGAACTGTTCTGGGGGTCCAAAACCCCGGATTTGAGATAATGATGCGTTTCGAATGATGACTACTCCAAGGTCCTCTTCGATCTTCTTGACTGACTTGTAGACATCCTTGCTGATCTTGAAGTCGGAGTGCCAGATATTCTTTCCGTCCATGGTCATGGCTTGGCCGTTGATGATGCACTCGAGATCTTTTTGGGCTTGCGCCACAAGCTGACGGTCTTCTCCTTCAAGCTTCAGAATCATGTAGGAGCCACGGGGGGTCCAAATGAACAAGCGGATGAATTGGCGTTCCCAGGCTCTCTTTTGCGACTCAATACGCTGCTCTACCACCTTGTACACTCGTGTTGACACTTTGAACTTGACCGAGGTGACGAGTTGCACGAACAATTTACTCGTCGGGCAGAATGGCAACGGGTTCTCATGTAGCGATGAGGCAGCAGCCCTTGCCTGTGACTCTTCAATGAAGGTTCCATGCGCTTTGATGCGTCGAGACTTATTGTCGTCGGAGACATCCCAACGCTCCAACGGACCAAACTCGTATAGCATTGACTGGATC
This sequence comes from Fusarium albosuccineum, assembly GCA_012931995.1. Lineage (NCBI taxonomy): Eukaryota > Fungi > Ascomycota > Sordariomycetes > Hypocreales > Nectriaceae > Fusarium > Fusarium albosuccineum. The sequence continues at coordinate 6,852 of JAADYS010001031.1, forward strand.
AGGGTAGAGTCAATTTCCATGTCAGCCTCGTAGCTAAGTTCTCCGACTGTGACTTTATCAGGCTTATACGATCTGGCTATGCCTTTGGTGATGTCCTCCTCGTCGACAGCCTGAGGGAGGCTAGTCAATTTGACCAGCCAAGTCATTCCCTCTCGCTGCTGACCACGTGCGATCGGGTAATTTGCCATGACTTTGGTCCCGTTGATTTTATACTTGCCCGATTGGATCATGTGGAACACGTGGACTGCACTTTTCTTGCTCCCAAAGTCCAGGCAGGCTGTTCGAGATGGTCGATGCCACGAGCAGCGCACTTGTCTGCTGTCGACCTGGTGGAAACTTGAGCCCTTTGGCATTGGCACGGGTATTGAGGACACGTCAAAGGACCGCGCCGCGACAGAAGTTCCCAGCCGGGTGCATGCTGTCTTTGCAAATGCCGGGTCCTTGACCTTGATGATGGCGGTGGAGTTGCTCGAGTCTGCGTGGTTGATGAGTCGTATATCGCTTGGCACCAAGAACAAGTTCACATCGGCCAGCAACTCCAAAATGGACGTGGTCGAGTGAATTTGTGGGATATTACGGATGCGGATAGCGGAAAAGTCTGAGGGTAGAGAGACGGCCTTGATGGTCGCACCGTCACCAAATTCGGCCCAGGCACCTCCCAGCTCTCGAGACCATTCGTCAACCAAGTCATCTCCCTATCCCAAGATCAGTTTGAGATAAGTTCCAAGTTGCTTCCTTCACAAGACTCACGTCAAATGCGGTTCTATCTTCTCTACCATTCCCACCAGACGCGTCATGTGAGAAGGAGCACAAATCTCCTTTCTTACAATGCCCTCTTGCAAAGAAATGACACGGCTTGTGGGATCGTTGGTTTGATGCTGGAGGAATAGGCGCTTCGTGCGAGAAGCGGCAGGCATCTCCCCATGAACATGCGCCGCGTGCGTAGAAGGTGCAGGGTTCCCGTACTATGCGAGGGCGACGGTGGGCCGCTAGTCTGGCCTCGTGAATGCGGAGGTTGTCAATGAAGATTGGCTCTGGGGGTGGTTGTTGGGCAGCCGGCGGCTCTTCGCGGGCCTGGGTAGCAAAGATATTGCCCATGTTGACTGACCGTGATGATTGCTGTGAGTTGGAGGACGGCAAATGTGAGAATAAGCGCCTACTTCATGTCTTTCTACCTGGTGTGGAAAGGTAAATGAAATCAAGGACAGGCAGCAAGAACACGTCGCAGCTTCATTGAATGATGTGCGTGCTCAAAAACAAATACTGGCCGGTGGGAGGCCGACCAGGTCACCTGCACCCGCTTGTACCACAACTGCAGAATGGTGACAGGGTTGAAAGAATACTTACTGTACCGCATGAGATGTGCCTGTTGCCTTGACCAGAAGACTCGAGTCATTAAAATAAACAAGTCTATCACGATATAGATACGAGGCCATGCTGCCTGATGCAAGCATGCAGTTACTCCTTTGCAGCTTGCCCAAGTTTCCATCCCAATATCAAGCCAGTATTCCTTGTACCGTATACCCAGGCATAAAGAGGTTATTGTCTTTCATGCATCTGCCCACCTCTTGCAGCCCAACATCTGCATGTTGCTGCGGGAGGCCGACCGGAACCCTTTGTCCTTTAAACGACATATGCATTAATCCCCAATCGATGGTGCAGATGTGGATACTTGCAAATGGATCTCGGGCAGTTCGATATTGGCGGGCAATGACTGCTGCTTGACTGGCTCTTTTGCGACGTGTATTGAACTTTTATTAAACTAAAACCTCTACTATCACGGATGCAAATGGCCCTAGAGATCGACTAATAAGTTCACATATATCTGCTCACTAGGTCACAGTTCGAAGTCGTTGCAGCCCAAAGCCAGACCCTACGCCATCAAAGGCGCATCTCCAACACGCAACCTTGCCATTTCTTCTCGCCCGCGGTAAAGTCTTGAAGAGCCTTGAACCCCTGGCTCTCGTAATATCTAAAACGGTAAAAGTATCAGTCATCTAAAATAACTCCCTACCCAGGCAAGATAAAGCTTACCGGACCAACTTCCGATCATTTCCCCTAAAACAATCAAGGCATATGCGGCTGACGCCCGCACTGCGGACCTGATCTTTGGCAAAAGCAATAAGTGCCGCACCAACGCCTTTCCTCTCTTCTGCAGAAGCATTGCGATTCGAGATGAGATACGCCAAATAAACGAACGGGTCGCTTTCATCCTGCTCGGGGAGGACAGAGTTGACGTATGCAGGTGCCTTTGAATCCAGCACTAATCCCGCTACGGGGACTCCATTACTTGCTTCGGCCACGAAGGCTCGACACCAGTCACCATCCCATTCTACATCTTTCTCACTTCTCTCAACCCAAGAGCGGCCTCTTTCCAAGGGTACTGGATCGTTTCGCGTCGACTTTGTGCCCCACTGGTCGCCGCTGCCCACAGTTGAGAGCCACGAGAGTTGTGAGTGTCGGAAATCGACCAAGAGCTCGTGGTCTAAGGCTGCTATTGTGGCCGGGCGGATTACGAAGGATGCTGCCATTTTTATGTTGCTCGATGTTGCGTGGTCTGTGAATATGGCTGATGTTCACTCTGTCAGATTTGGGTGCTGATAAGGAAATAGATGACGTGGAATCCTGCCGCCCAAAAAGGAAGCTGAGTATGCACCTTGCTGCGGGTAGAATTATGACGTCAAAATATCTTGATGATCTAATTGCCATATCGCCAAGTATTACATTTCGAAACTATCTCAACCCAAACTCACAAGTCATTAACACGTCTGTATCGGTCCGTGGCCGCCCGCGCCACTAATCCCATGTGTCTGCCAACCTCTTACGCCTTTAATCCGGTTCAAAGAACACGTGTCATGTATTTCAGTGCCTAACAGCTCTATCCCATCCCAAGTAGATAAACAAGACGATCCCGACGTCTACATATTCATGAGCTGCAAACCCAGGCCGGCTATCATAGCCAAAGCCGGAATGGCTGTAGGCGTAGCGCCAGACGTTGATTTGCTGGTCTCGGCCGCGTCACTTGTCTTATCGGCTTTTGCCTCCTCGGTCTTTGTCTCATCGGCCTCACCGGTTTCCTCGGAGTCTGAGCCGGACGTCTGTGTTGGAATTTCAATCGCAGTGCTAACAGTGGTGTCAGTAGCTACCTAGATATTTCCACCATCTTCCTATGCTGAATGACTTACCTAACGTTATCATCTTCGTCCTCGTCGGCGCCAATTCCACCAGCGGCAATCGCTTCTTTGGAGCATTGCTTGTTGAAGATATCGCTGTCGAGGTATTGCTCTGCGGTGGGGCATAGCTCCTTGAAGAACATGACGCAGTAGCCATAAAACGTCGAGGTGGCGATACCTGCTTCATCAATGCCGCCGTCACAATATGGCAGACAGGACACAAAGTTGGCGCTGCCGTCGCCTGCGCACATGCACACGGCATATGGCCGGGTCTGGTAATCTCCTGGGCAGCTCTGGTAAACCTCGTCAAGACAGGTGTCGCATTGTGATGAGGGGTATGCGCCAAAGACGGGATTAGAGGCTCGGACGGCTGTGGAGAGGAGGCCGAGGACTAATGAGACGGCGAAGAGGCGCGACATTTTGAGTGCGAGTGAAGTAAGAGGATGCTTTCGGTTTAGACAAGGACAAAGTAACAGCAGGACAACACAACGCAGATAAACTGACAAGCAAAACGTCGCAAAGGCCTCAAACTACGGACATCATACAGGTTCTTATACTAGATTCAAGCTAGGGATCGAAAACAATAGTCTCTCTGCGTAACCGCTTTCAGGAATTCTTCAGCCGTCAACCCTCACTAGCCTAGCCCTCTGATTTGTGGAAGCCAAGTGATACCAGCCACGAGGTCTCAGCTGCTGTTGACAAGGGGCGCCCTACCGATCCCGCAGAGTCTCGACCGTCTATTGTGCTAACGATTGCGGGGGCCACAAGGCTGATTGGGCTGACTTCTCGACGAGCTGAAAAGGCACAGGGCCAATGAAACAATACGTCGACAACGTCTAGCGTTGGAAGAAGGGGCTCGGCTGTGCACTTGACAGACGACCCCTGACTCCTTGCTGCAACAGGCTTTCAAGCTTGTTTTTTAAGCGCGGGGCGCTCACTAGAGCGCCATACTATTGATCTTTTACTTTGGTGCAGAGCACGGCGCGTAACAATGGGGACAGTTTACCCCTGGCACTCGAGCACTAACGGCTGAAATTTGCTAGCGGGTGAACAATATTCCGTAACATAGCCACACGACAGCTAGCCGAACGAGGCCAAATGCAAAACGTGGCTGAAGCATTGGTGCGAAAGCCTCAAGCCTCTGCCGACAGGACACATCGGACTCGAACACTAATTCAGTCGAGAATTCAGGGGTGTTGATTTCGCCATCGAAACTGTCGATAATACAGCGAGTCAAAACCTACCTCAACAATAATCTCCTTTTTTTAACCAAGTTATTTAATTTGGGTTTGGGGCTAACATCACAACAATTATGAACTGGACCTGCCAATCAACAATCCGAGAACAAATACTTTTCCGTCGTCTTTAATTGTCAGGTCTGACTTTGGCAATACGTGGCTTAGCCCAAATAGTTACCTTTCTGGCCTTTTAACTCTTGAGCTTAAATTTGACATAATTGCTCCTTAGCCAATAATTTTGCGATATTATATTCCTCACGTTTAGATCTTTTTACTGTCGATCTTCCGACCTACCTACCCTACGACCAATATGAGAAACGTCAATGGGCGCGAAAAACAACGCAATAAAATGAGGACCAATGATACAATAAGGCAGCTGAATGAACTTCTCGTATAAAGACCTACCAATAGTTACTCTCTGTGATCCAACTTGTTCAAAAACGATGTTGCAATACTTGTACTCTGCTATCTAGGACTGTTGCCCGCCTTAGTCATCAATCTGACCCGAAGCTGCTTCTGCCTGCCAACATTTCTGACGCACCTATATAAAGCCTTGGTCACTCCCTCAGGAGCTTGGGCATGTCCGTTGTATTCCTACCCCAGTGATTGCCGCCCAATTTTATAAAACGACTTGAGTAATTGCAGAGAACCAAAAATGTCGACAGAATCAACTGAGCGCAAAACTATAAATGTCCCCGCTTCGAGCGAGCAAAGGGAGGAGAGGCTACGTGGGCTGCTTGACGACCGCACCAAGACTGCTCTCCATGAGTTGCAAGAAGGCGAATTACTGCAGCTGGTAGGAGGATCCACCGCATCTCTGGATAAATTGAAGAATGCAAAGCTAACCACTTGGGCAGACCGTTGATTATGCAGAACACGAGGCTCAGTTTACCAACTCGTACAAAGAGGTGGCGCCCGAGTCTGTCGGCGAATATTTCGCCTCTCCGTCGCCCCAAACATTTTTCTTTTATCGTTACCCGGGATCTGGTGCTGTCGTTTTGATCTGGACGCGATACCCTTTGGCGACTTCTACCAAACACACCAACGCACAGAATCGCGTGCGATGGGATCTGGCTTTAGTTGCCGAAAGGGAGGGCATCGAGGCGCTACACATGGTAATTCCACACTATTCACTGCATGATTTCACAAATCTCACAGAATACAGCTCAAGATCACTTCGCAAAATGATGTCACGGCTGAATCCCTGCGAGAAGCAGTCAATTCGTCAGTGTCCCAAGGAACCAACAATCTCGAATGAAGGTATTGATGTTGTGTACCGTTATGGGTTTTATGTAGCTCACAAGAGAATTTGATACGAAGGACACGTAATTGTTGAAGCAACTCGCTCGTACGACGTGATGGTGTCTTTGCTTACTCTGTCGCAGTTTCGGTGGCTTGATGTAGGAGCACCATAATCCCAGTTACCAAGAGTGATAAGATGATGTAATTAATATACATAAAAACAACTACCGACGCAAAGCTAGGCAAACACGTATTTTCTGCTCTTCGGTAGTATACATTCTATCACGAACATTATACCGCTCCGTTAAAGGCCGACTGGAACTCTCCTGGGGTGTAGCGCTCGCTTGGCTTGCACAGAGCCTTGGCGAGCACCTGCAGGAGGCCATCGTTATCCTTGAACACTGGGTAGTCCTTCTTCTTCAGAACCTCCGCTATCTTGTCGGCGGAGGGCCACAGTTGGCCGTCGGGCTCAATGAGATCCTTCCACAGCTGGAAGCGTGCGTCGGCGTTTTGTAGGTCTGTCACGGACAAGACCATAAAGGTCATGGCAGTCGAGAATGTGTCGGCCCTGGTGTCGTAGTCTAGTCCGTTGTCCGTCACCATTGCGATGATTTCTAGAACAGTTGTGAGATTGAGAGTTATCTGAGAAGGAGCAGAGTTACATACCTGGGGCAGTGTAGGATGGCGTGCCAACATCGAACTGCCTTGAGGTGGCGGTCTCGCGCGATTGATCAAAATCCATCAACTTCAGCGTGTCGCCGTCCTTGAGGAAGTTTTCAGGCTTGAGGTCACGATGGAGAATGCCCGCAGCCGAGACAGCAGCCACGGCATTCAGGATTTGCTTGAAAGCGTCATTCACGGAGGCTTGATCCGAGTAGGCACCAAAGTTGGTCTCAAGTGAGCCTGCCTCGACGTAAGGCATGATGGACCACCCGTAGGCTCGAAGGCGTTGGTCAGGGTTGGGGCCCGAATAGACATAGTCAATAACAGGGAGAACGTTGTCGTTGCTGATGCCCTGTTGCAACTTGGCACCGTAAAGGACCTGACCCATCTCGCCTGAGCTTCGCTTGGTGACCACAGTGCCGTGAGGCTCAAAGGTGGCCTTTTGGATGATGGAAGTCAGCGCCGAGATCTGGTCTGTCAACACGAGCTCATTGCAAGTCCACTTGAGCTTCCCGGTGGCCTTGTCAAACTCGGCCACTGTCACGCCGTCCACCTCAGGGACGTCGAACTCGGGAATGGAGTCAGTCATGGCGTCCCATCTCTGGTACAGCTCCCAGCTCTCAATAAAGCCGGGTGCACGCCTGACGATTTTGGCATCTGCGACATTGGAAGCAAGGAAAAAATACAAGCCCACAAGGGCGAAGGAAAAGCGATTAAAGAAAGTCATGGTCGGTGACGCTTTGGATTGGTGCAGACAGGAATACCGGCAACCTCGCTTCAGAGGTCATTGGACGTGTTCCGGGCGTTGCTTTTATTTATTATTAACGGCAGCTTATGAAAATCCCATCCGTCTGGGCACCGAAATACCAGAATCGCGGCTGTGAACACGTTTGGTGGGTCGGATGCGGTCGGCAATCCGTTGCCGTGTTTCGTTTAATTAGTTCATCTCAATTTCATGTAGTTCAAACAGGAGTGGGATGCAGGCATCGAATCCATGCATATGCGACGACATAGTAGGCAGCCACAGAATCCTCTTTTTCTGATTGACTGCCTTACGAGGACATAAGAGTAGTAACGCGAAACATGAGCTGACAGCGCCAGTCAGATCCTTCCCGCGCGTGCCGTGTTTCCTGCAATTAGCCCGAGTGTGATGTAGGATAGGGATCCTTGCATAGTTCGGCTGATTTTCATCTGATTACTGGAAGAGGTCATACCCGTTGGCTCATGTGGGGCTAGCGCCCCAGGCGAACCAACCTAGCAAGCTAGGTTGGGCACAAAATCGTGAGACAAGCACAA
>JAADYS010001032.1:0-13361 GCA_012931995.1 Fusarium albosuccineum
TATTTAATTTAAAAACTTATTTTTAAAAAAAGTAAAGTCTTAAAGAAAAGTCTAAAAAAGAAAGTCTTACTTCTTTAGGCAGGCGGTGAGATATAAGTGGGGCTATTTCCTAATTAGGTTAGACACAGCGGGAGGAACAGAAGAGCACAGCGGCTCGATGGCCCCCCTTGATGATTCGTATGCAAACGGATGCCGTCCGCATTCAGCTCACCTGCCGTGCTGTTGGCCCGCTCGGATCGTTCCCCCCTCTTTGTTTCAAATCGTCTGCCCACAAGGCTGAGGAGCCCCTCACCGCTTTTCTCTCTCTTCTGATATCAATCTGAGGCCACCATCTCTAGACAGCTTGGCCCTGCAGCAAGCGTCCATCGTAAAACGCAAACACCAACCAGCAGCTTCCCCTCCGTCCGGTCCGGCACCAAACTGTCTCCGAGCCGTAAAAACCTTGTTTAGCATGGAGACAATGTCGCCACTCCAGCCGGCTGAGCCTATCCAAATCCAGCTCAACCTCGACGAATTCCAGCAGACAGGCGTGACACCATGGTTTAGCTATTCTGTCACTCTACCGGAGCGGCCCATCCCTAGCCTGGCGGAGCGACCACCCATCAAGACACAGCGCCTGGTGCTCCGTCCGCTGACCGAGGACGATTTGGACGCCTTCCACGAACTGCGGAGCCTGCCGGAGCTGCAGCTCCGGTCCAAGACCCGCGGCAGGCCACACAAAGATAGGGAAGAGACGAAAGAAGCACTCGATCGCCTGTTGCAACAAGACCAAACTCATTGGTACTATGGCGCGTTTCTCCAATCAACGGGCGAGCTAATCGGCGAGGGCGGTATGCCCGATTGCGAGCACATGGTCACATCGACATCCGGGTGGCCGGAGGCCGAGTTCTTCATCAAGCCAGAGCACTGGCGACAAGGATACGGCACCGAATTTTTCAACGCCATCATGCAATCATGGTGGAGCTTGCCTCGCGAGCGGAGGAGGCACCAACTCATTCCCGTCGTTGCTCCCGATAAGGAGCCGGGTGATGAGGTGCTGGAGGGCGTCGTGTTCGAGTGGGAAGAGCCCAACGATGTTGCGCGAGCTTTCTTTGCAAAGGTCTTGCAACAGGCACCCGTCTTTGCCGAGGGTGGCTATGAGAGTATTGATGCCAGAGAAGGGAGGGTAGGAGATCTTGTGCAGTTTTCTGGATCGTTGGTTACCAATCCTAGGCCTTTTGAGGATAAGATTGAAGAGTGAGGGAGGGTTATGTATCTTACGGCCTTACTGTGTGTGACTGGGTTTGGCGCTGGCCGGCGATCTGGCGAAGAAATATAGACTTTCAGGTCTGGGTTAACATGGGCCTTATGAGTCCTCAATGGAGGTTACAATAAACGACGATACCGGAGGGGAAGAAGAATACTATCCGAGTAGTCAACGGTAGGACCCAAGCGACTTGGGAGTCAACTATATATCTGTACTCCTAACTCGCGACACTCGCACAGCGTATTAGTGCTGTCTACATATTATTAGATATTCTCGACCTATTCAGGGAACTCTAGATAACAAAGTATGTGGTGCATGGTTTATATCGATGATTGCGTTCTAGACCATGCAACTATAAAAGTTCGGGATTAGACCGATCGCCAAGCATCAACAATTCGTTCTTAGCGGCCCTAGCTAGACAAACCAATTGTCCTCGTGATCATTGTCTAAATTTGTAATCACATTGCCCGAGAAATGACTTTCCCCATTGTCTCTAGGCTGCGCCATCCTGTGCTCCGGCAGCCCAAGGGAAAGCTCGAATTTGAGATGGCAAGCATGACGATACCAGAACCCTAGTCGAGTAAGGTCTTTATTCGATTGCAGGGCCATAGAACAGAGCTATAGTACCTTATAACCATTGATCTTAGCAATACTCTGGGGGGTGACATCTGAATGTGCTATATCGCCTCAACATTTTCCAAATTTCCCCGCTCTGACTTGCTTAAGTTGGTAGCTGTTTGCGACATCGAGACGCGCATGATATGGTGGGAAAGACCTATTTATCTCTGATTTAGAGATTAAAAAGTTCTCATTGGACAAATTTGCTGAAGGCAGGACGGCTCTTCTGACGACGTCGTTAAAACGGCCTTATTACCAAGGCTGACGTGTTGCGTGGCAAATGGGCTGATCTGGAATGCCCGAATCGTGTAGACCTGAGAACCTTCTGCCACAATTACTTTGATGCCTTGAGTCCGAAACGCGGCAAATTTCCTAATTAGATACTTTCCCTCCGCTGTCAGACGTGATCAACATGAGGCGATGTGGCTGAGACGTGGCCTACCCATGAGATCTGCGGCCGCATATTTGGAGTCTCGCCATTCAGCTGAGCCATTTCACGAATCTTGCATCGTGTCAGATTTGCCAAGATATGGCTGTGCAGTCACCAAGATGACATAATTGGCCCGAGAGATGTGATAGGCGCCTGCTGCCTGGATCCTTCATGAGGGGATCTGGATGTAACTTTTCATCATGTGAGTTGGAGTCTAGGACTTGATCTCAAAGCAGGGTTATAAAAACAACCCTTCTACCCTGAACACGATTAGTCAGTCTACTTAATCACTGATTTTCCTGTCATCACGAGTCTCAATGTCTTCGAAACCCACTAGCGACAACGGAAGTGAGGTTGATGTTCTCCAAGTCATAGACGTGCCGTCTTCTTCCGGCCCATCCACTCCCAAGTCCGCCATGGACGGTGCTGCTGTCTCCGGAAAACCAACCGAAGAGCACCATATGGAAGGCTCCCGGTGTGAGGTGCAGACGCTTTATGAAGGCGAGCCCAAGTGCAAATGCTGCACGAATTGGGTCGAACAATATCCTACCGACCTCCGCAAAGCCGTCGACGAGAAGCCCGAAACAAAGCAGAAGGCGCTGGTCGTGCGTATGTGCAAGAATCACGAAGAAGGAAAACCTCTCGTGCTGGACTCGATTAGTGTCCAGAGCTCATCGCTAAAGGAGACCCTTGGAGAGGTATTTGAAGGATACGAGGGCATCACTACGTCTCTCAAGAAACTCGTTTTCAAGGCACCTTTTCGTCCGTTCCACTACAGATGGAAGCGCTTGACAGACATCTTGGAAAGACAGAAGAATGAAGCGTCCCCAGCTGCAGCCTACACCCAACTGCTCTATGACGTCCTGTCTAAGGAGCTTGGCGATGCCAGGACCGAGATCGACGATCTTTTCAGTCAGGGTGTCACAACCTATGAGTACCTCTGGGCCCTGTTTGAACCCGGCTCGTTGGTGTACGCCTCATTTGACGGCCACGAACGTCTTTTTGTGGTTGATCAATGCGACTACAACGAAAAGATGAGCTGCTTGATCATTGAAGCCAAGTTTACTGATTGGGACGGATCTCAATTTGGGTACACCAAGCAACTGCTCCCCATGTGTCGATTTTCTGGCACTCGTAAAATCACCGACTTGAACATCTATCCCGCCCGCCTGCACCCATTCGAAGAGGAGATGAAATCAAAACTCATTGCTCGGGGCAAAAAGTTCCAGACGCTCCTTGGGGCCAAGTACAAGGCATACTCAGGGTCGATACGCTACCACAAGGAGAAGCGGTCGACCGAAACCCTGGATGGAAAACGAAACGTGTGTATAACTTCTGAAATAGAGCGAAACTATAAATCTAACCAAACATAGATCGACGAGCGAATTATGGTGGACGCCGAGGCATACTTTGAAGCCAATCCAAAGATGAAATTCAGCGCTCTAACCGACGATCCTCTCGTGCCGCAGATCGACGTCACAGACTATGTCCACGTAGCTGCGCCTGGGAGAACTACGACGACGACTACGAGCGCTATGAGCAGCCTCAATTCGAAGGATACGACAGCTGTCAAGGAAGCGATGCGAGATCTCAAAGTCGACGAACTGGCAATCGAGGGTAAAGATGCGAGTGAGTTTACGAAAAGACGAGCCTCGCGATGTCAAGGCATAACTGACGTTACTTCCCGTAGTTGATAATCCCACTGACGAGCAGCTTCTTCTGTGCAACTCAAAGGTTCGGGGCTATTCGCTCAAGACCAAGCTCTGGGGTGAATTTGACGTCGATGGTGTCGCCGACATTGCTTGGAATGACGATGCATTCTCCAATTTGTTGCTCCCAGCTGGATACAAGAACTTGATCTTGTCCTTTATAAATGAGAAGGGATCCAATCAACCTGCCTTTGACGATATTATTGAGGGCAAAGGCCTGGGCATCGTGATGCTTCTGGTTGGAAACCCGGGCATTGGAAAAACTCTGACTGCCGAAGCTGTGGCAGATAAGGTACGAAGACCGCTTTACGTGCTTAGCGCAGGCGAACTTGGCCAGAAGGCCGAAACCGTCGAGAAGCGTTTGAACGTGATTCTGCAGCTCGCTGAGAGGTGGGATGTCGTTCTCTTGTTTGACGAGTGCGACGTGTTCCTTCAACAGCGATCCAAGGGGAATTTGGCTCACAATGAGATTGTAGCCGTGTTCCTCCGGTGAGTCGATCTGGGCTTGAGCTTGTGTTTAGCGCAGTTACTAACCAAGTTACAGGGTCATTGAGTACTATCGTGGTGTCTTGATCATGACATCTAATCGCGGCAACGCCATAGACCGGGCTTTTCAAAGCAGGATTCATCTCACACTTCACTACCCAGAGCTCGAAAAAGCCACCAAGGAACAAATTTGGCGTCGATTGACAACTCAAACTGGGCAAAACACCTCTCTTGACGACCACGCCTATCAGAACCTTGCAAAACTTCCCATGAATGGCCGCCAGATTCGAAACGTTGTCAAGGTTGCTTTGCTGCTCGCAGGTAGGGAGGAGACTACCCTGGGAATGCAGCAAATCCGCACTGTACTTGAGGCTACGCAGGAGGCTGGTGATGAGGCTTCGAGGGCCTGGATGCTGCTTGATTAGTGGCTTCGATATTGAATATGAGACGCTTCTCATCGGGAAGGGGCACGTGAAATCTTAGTGGCTGCGAAAACGATCCAAAGAATGCTCAAGCAACACAGAAGAGAGACAGGGGAAACGCAGAAGCAGTAACACACATAACCCTTCTATGACAGATGAAGAGAATATGACTTGAAGAATATCGTCCTGTCGAGCTTAAAAATACCACGATACTGAATTCGGTCACCCAATTGCCTATCTTGTTTTATGTTGAAGCGGTTTCTCCAGTGAGAGGCCAACAGGCAATGCGCGACTGTCCCATACCGACTACTGCAGCACAGACTCGCGTGTGGGCGCCGATTTTCTCAGCTAACTGACGTGTCAGCTCGTGGAGTCTGAGTTGAAGAAATGACCATGTGGGCTTGAAATGAATTCCAAGCATCTCCGGCTGGAGGTGCTCGGGCGCGATCCCGCTCGTCGCTTTAACGCCAGGTACGGTCTAGAATACGCCACCACCCGTCCAATGGTTCAACCTTGGAGTTATGGTTAAATATCAAGACCAATCAAAGTCTTTGGGAATGATGTATCCCTCCCTGCTCTTAACCACAATCCGTTGTAGAACGGAGGTTCATGGATGCCGCTATAAAGGGCCTCTGCTCTTTACCCCAACAGCGTATGCTGAAACTTTACAGTTGGAAATCCGCTCCTTCTTCCTTGTTCTTAATACAAGTACAGTCTCGAAGAGTACATCATGATCGGCATGTGGGCCCAATACCTGCTTCTTGGCTTTGTATGTCTTCTACAACCTGCTTCCGCAGATGCGACTCAGACAATTGCATCCATGGATAATTACAAATCACAGCGGTCCTGTGCCACCGAGTGTTTCTGGAACGGAGACCCAAGCAATCCTGACGCCCAGGATGTGATAGGGATCAGACTTCATTGCTGTCCTCAATTCGATTGCGACGATCACGTCAAGGATTCGTGCTATTGTCGCGCTGACCTTCGAACTTCAGCTGTAGCCTGGCTGTCTACTTGCGTCGAATACCGGTGTCAGAATTCTGTCGATGCTTCAAGTGCCATTTCTATCTACGACGAGTACTGTGGGCATGACCTGCCCGCACATACAGAAGCAACAGCTACGGAAGAGACAGCGCAGCGGGAGACAGGCGGTGGCAACCACCCAGGGAATACAGGAGCCCAGGCTACTGCTGCAACTACACAGGACGAGTCATCCAAGGGCGTTCCTATGCGTTCATCTATTGGATACATCATGGTAAGAGCCACGCTCATGTTTTTGAGACTCAACTAACCCTCTTGGACAGTTTGGCTGGTCGTTTCTGGTTTTTGCACTGAACGTGGCGACGTAAAGATCTCATAAAGGATATCTCGATTACACAATATTTCTGTTCGTGAGATAACCCGTCGGGTAGGCAACCTTGTTGAGGCATTCACAGCCGACCCGGAAAGTACGCCCACTTGGAATTGACTATGGTAGCGCCGAGCGGACGGTATTTAGATATGTATCTACTGGAGATTAGCACTAGTCCGACTTTCACAGGGTGGATCTTACGTCCAACTGCCCATCTCTGATTGAACCTTTGTAGAATTGGTAGAAACTTCTCGACCTCTTTGTTGTCTGAGATGAGATCCGTATCCTTGGCTATAATAGAAAGGGAATGGAGTACGCAACACATGCTGACGTAGGATACTTGGGTTACCCCGGCGTCTTTCTTCGACTCGAGAGACATTCTGCACGTGTCCCATACCATACGTCGTGAGGTGTGCAGAGCTAAGGCTTCTTCGGAACTAGACAGACAGCCGAGTTGACTTGATCGCTCCTGGTGCAGGATGAGGACGAAACTGTGGTAGAGAGTTAGGTATCGATAGATGCGTTATAAATGAACGGCTTAGGGATATTCTTACCAGAGTATCATAGTCATGGGGTCACAGTATGACCCTGAATAGATTTTTTCTCGACCTAGTAGTGTTTTAACCATGCTCTTGATGCCCTCGTCGATGGAACAGTAGCTCTCAGCAGGTGTAATCCCTCCTTTGGAGCTTTGTACATAGTGTAGGACACGCCCAGCCATTAGGACCACGTCGCTGATGGTTTGAAGCTTGTGAGAGACCGATAGAGGTGATTGTGGCTCTTTTTCAGCATCGGAGAGAAGTGACGCTTGGACACTTCTACTCAAACGACATGATGGTGGGCAAAGCAGCGGTATGTTGGCTTCGACCCCAGACAGAACGATCATTCTGCTGTCTGTTAGCAGTGAAGTGTCAGACATACGGTGTTTTTACCTATCCAGTATTATCAAGGATACCCTCCAATGCAAAGAACTCTCAAGCTCGTCCGTATCGAAGCTCATCAAATCGACCATGGAAATGGCTACTCTTAGAGTCAGGTGTGCTTGCCGGGGCATTGCCTGACTGCATTCGTAGAGCGCAATGAGAGCCTGGGCCTGGATAAGATTGATGTCGACATCAACTCTCAATCGCAACACTGCGCACAAAGACTGCAGAGTGGCGTATAGTCTCTTGCGTCGGAGATGATCGGCATGACCACAATGCTGGGTCGTTACCAACAACATGGAAAACCACAACAACGGCGTCGACGGCTGTAACCAAGACTCTGTCGGAGACTCGGAAATTTCTAGCTTCCCTTCAAGGTCAGCGATGGGAAACCATCTATGAATCGATTGTCTATAATCACTGAATAGACTGGCAAGGGTAAGCTTGATCTCTGAAAGGATGCGGTGAAATTGGGCCGTAAGCTTGATTGTGGTGATGGAACCTTTGTCGAAAGAGTGGTCTAGAGCAGACTTGATCAACTCGGTCTGGTCGTGAGAAGTCAAGTCCCAGCTACAGCCCCCGAATTCAACGAGAGGATTCGTTTGTTGAGAATAAGATTGATCACTAGAGCTAGTCGGAAGGTGGGAATAGTCGCATTTGACTAGCTTCCTACTCTAATATTAGCATATGAGCACGCTTTCTCACTATGTCTCATACAACTTACGATGTGCAGCGAGTGCATCCCGGGAGCAACCGATCGCAACGTTGTTTTCGGACGCGACATCGACGGCAGGTGTGAGACGCCTTCTCAATCACCTGGACAGAAGCTGCCATAGTGAGATCTAGGAAAATCCGAATATTCGTTTCATGCATCGGCCGATGCAGATTGGGGCAGCTCACGGGTTCAAAAGGATGTTGGTGCTGACAAACTCGAAGCGATCAACGTTGGGAGCAGCCCACCACCAATGGCAAGTGTGGCAGGGTAGCGGCCGATGCATGGCTAGCGTCAATTTAGCGTCGTGATCATCCGTGAAGCATCAGTTCATGCTTGCGGAACGGCATTGAGAATAGAAACAGGACGAGGAGCAACGTCTTAGTATTGTAGTATGAAGAAATATAAATACGCGCTTCGACTCCAGATACTTGAAATTTGTGTTCTACATCAACGGCCGACTAAAGACATCAAGACTTTACTTTCTACATCAACAAACCATGGCCCCGATCCAAAATGTCGCTATCCTTGGTGTAAGTCCCATCTCTCACCTTGCGTAAAACATCGCCTAACATCACCGGAAGGGTACAGGTTCATTGGGAGAAGTTCTCGTGCCAGAATTGCTCAAAGCCGAGTTCAACGTAACCTGCATCACACGACCTGGTAGCAAGGCAACTCTTCCGACGGGAGTGATGACCAAATCCGCCGACTACACCGACCACAAGTCCTTGACTGCCGCACTAGAGAATCAGGATGCCCTGGTTGAAGCGTTTAACCCCGCGGCTTCGGCTCACCAGGAGCTATTTCTTAAATCGGCTTTGGCAGCAGGCGTTCGCCACATCATCACACCTGACTTCAGTGGCGACACGTTTCATCCTCGCATTTCTGAACTTCTCATCTTTGAGCCAAAACTACGAGCCAAGCGCCAGCTGGAGACAATTATTGCCCAGTCTGAGGGCAAGCTGACTTGGACAGCTATCATCACTGGGCCATGGTTCGACTGGACTATCGAGACTGGCATCTTCTGGGTCAATAAAGAGAAGAGGACTATTTATCGCTACGGCTCCGGAGATCAAAGGTGTAGCATGAGCAGGCGGGCTCTCAACGGGGAGGCCTTGGTCGCTGTCTTGAAAAATCCGGAAAAGTTCCAGAACCGACCTGCTTATTTCGCGAGTCACACGGTTTCGACTAACGAGCTGATTGCTGTTGTCAAGGAGCTCGGCCTCGAAGGCTGGTCAACTGTTGATGTCCCTATCGAGGGGCACTACGAGGAGGCGCTCAGGCTCTGGGAAGAGGATACTGCCAACGGCGTTGAGGATAGGCTGGGTAGCAAGGCATACCCGATGCTTTCAACAGTAGCCCTGCTAAATGAGGAGAACCGTTACGGTGCCGACTTTAGTCAAAAGGCCGAGCCTGGGTGGGATGAAGGGAAGGATGCTTTGATGGAGTCACTCAGGAAATTGCTTTCGTGTTAAGTGATTGTTACTTGGAGGCCCACACTTCTGCATCAAGCAATACATGTTCATTCATTTGGCATAGCTAGCCTCCACCGAACATGATCGAGCTCATCTTGATTGTCTAGATGCCTGATAGGGCGTCTCCTATATCTTCAGCGTGTCCGATCGCCTTTGCCGTCTGGTGCTGCCAGATACACAGGCTGCTCATCAGAGCCACGAGAACCCAGTGATATCCCAACTCTGGCGTGGCTCCACTCCCCCGAAACTGGAATCCGCCAGTTGTCGACAAGGAGAGGCTCGGATCAGCCCAAACGGCAACAATCTCCTTGCCATCCTTTGAGAAGCCTAGCGTCGACTGCTCCGAGCCATGGTTGTAGTGCATCTGTTGTTGGGTGATACCATGGTTGGCGGATCCCACTCGCAACAACACCCACCCCGAGCTCGAGAGCTTCTCGCTGACTTGCTTGAGGCTACTGACGTTAGGCCCACTGGAGCGGCGCCATTCAAAGTTTTCGGCAGCCTGGTTCAATCCTTGCCCCACGACCATGCTAAACGAATAGCGTAGACCATCAGAGGCGGTTGCATACTGCATTGACTGATGGGTTGCTGGCAGATTGAATGATGGGACCTCGGGGAGGGCAATGCTGAATACGCGGCTCTTCTTTGCAGCGTAGACCATTGGGGGCACCTTGTAGCTAGGCCCGGGGTGGAGGGTGGAACAGCCAGTCCATCCTACGGGCAGGCAAAGTGTATATGATGGTGGAGAGCCGGGGATGGAGATTTGGATGGCGACTTTGCTGAGGGAGTCGAGGTAGGTCATGAGCAGCGTCTGAGGGATGCCGATGTGAGCTACATCCTGGGAGATGGAAAGCTCGGGGACCGCTTTAGAGTCGCAGTTACCCATTATTGACTGAAGAAATCTTTTGGGCTGTTGGTGTAGAGTATGAAGTGTCTATGCGAACGTTAAGTTGTATGAAATTTAGTGGTCGTGAAGGCTTTCCAAGGCGTCAACCCCCTTTTTATATCGACCGAGATATCTATGGATGCCACGAAACCAATATTCAGTCTCTTTTCTCTATGGTATCGCCGTGAACACATGCTCCTATCATTAACTGACCGTCATTTCCTCTTTGGGCGAAATCGTGCGCTCATGGCTTCTGTGTGGCTGAGTGAGACTAGGCCCCGTCGCCTCCCCACACGGGCTCCAGCTGGAGGGCTGACTCTGCCTATGCAAGGATCGGAGATCCTCCTATGACGCTGCAGCTGAGAGGTCATGGTGGGTGGACAGGTTATTTATGCTGTGACACTGAAACCGGGCCGTGGAGAATGTAGAAAGGCAACTGATGACCGACCCAGTTGAGTCTTTTCGGCGCGATCTCTCTGGTGCAACACTCAAATACACATTTTGGTTGAGGGTAAGTAATGACAATGTTGATGGCACCGTATCACATACATCAGCTCAGAATACGTAGGAAAGGTTGTGGCGGTTTATTTTAATAATGGAAAGCTGGCCAAGGAAAACACACTTGCGAATCCAAGATCGCTTCTTCTCCAAGAACGACGGGTGGGATGACCTCATTAAGGGCATTGACCTTTGCAAGTAGGAGGTTAATGATTGATATTGGCTAGAGAAATTAGGTAGGCTCTAGGCTTCCTACGGGTAGACCATGAGATATAGGTGTCCTTTGACTAGGATGAAGACGTCCAGACTTTCTCCCAGTCTTGCTTCCGCAGGTAATTGATAACGCTATCAAGTTCAGGAGGAAATTTGAGCTGCGAAGTATTTCATTAGCGATCTCGATCCATCACCTTTGATGAAGAAGCTTACGTCTCTTGGATGGGTGACTGTAGGATCATCCCTCGCTTCGTAGCCATACTCATTCCAATACGCCCAGTTTTCCTCAAGTATAGACTTCAGCTCTTTAGGCAACGGACTGACAAACTCTCCTTTTGGCAGCTGAACCACTTCTGCCTTTACGCCCGTTGCCTGTGTAAATGCCTGGGCGAGCTCGCGGAAGGTGAGCCACTCTCGATAAGTGATGAGGCTTCGTCCAGGAACGTCCTTGACGAGGGCTTTGACTAGCGGGCCTGAATCCTCTTCTGCAGCGATGAAGGGAAGTTTAAGATCTGGATCCAGGTTTCCGAAGAATTGAACCACGCCGGTCGAGTTCTATGAATGTTAATCTCAGGAGCTTAGAGTGTGATGGTGGCATAACTTGCTTTGATTGGCCGGGTAAGTGGATTCGAGACAAAGTTGCTCAAGAAGTAACCAGCTTGAAAAATACTAGTCTTCGCCCATAACTCAGGATGATTCCTGGCCCCATACTCTTCAGCCTGGGTCTTTGCATCGAAATGATAGACCTGGGTGTACTTTCCCTTGGACCATTTCGTGGCATTCGAGAGAGATGAAAAGATGAAACGTTCCAAGGTCGGGACTTCTGCGGCGGCGTCGATGATGCTGCACAGCTGTTTTATCTCCTTCTCCGCGACCCAGGCACCAAGGCTTTGGCTGGGAGCAGGTTTGTCTTGGTTCGCTGGATCACCATACATGCCCCAGAAGTCGCTGACTGCAAAGATGACATGAGCGTCCTGGAAGGCGGACACGAGAGTAGCGGGCTTATCCATATCAGCCTCCGCGACTTCAGCACCACGATGCTCAAGAGCCTTTGCCTTGACACTGTTCCTATTGCGCGTGATGCCACGAACCGCCCACCCGGGCTCCGTCACAAAGGCGTCGACGACCGATCCTCCTTGGTTGCCAGTTGCACCGAGGACGACGATGAGTTTTTCGGAAGACATCTTGGGACTGATAAGTAAGCTCGACTTGGGTTTATATGGCGGAAAGGAGACTGTGGGCTGCAGATTCGCGTTGAAGCATGGGTTGAAAGGAGCGGAATATTGAGTTAATATACATGTCCCAGCTGTGACAACGAGCCTGGTGCCGTCATATCCTTACGCCGTGGAACTCCGTGAGTGCAGAGATTATTAATTACAAACGACCAAGCTCACGATCTTAACAACACATGTCGGCATTACTTGTGACTTGCGCCTTGGGTTACTAATTAGTTTTTGTCTCTCCCACACCCTTAGATATAAGAGAGTAACACATCAGCAAAAGAACNNCAAAATGGCATTTTGAATTGGGTTACTAATCATGAGGGCAAAGGTGGTCCGTCTGGTCTTATTAGACTCTTCAAACCTGACGAGAGCGTGCTTGATAATCTCTTATTTAGGTCCGAGTCAAAAATGATTAGCCTTGAATGGCTAGCCAAGTCATAGTCGGAACGCGGCCGGGACTAGCGCTGAGGATGAGAGCGGACGCCGGAGCGGGCCAGAGCGGACAGGGGCGGACACGAGCGGATACGGAGCGGGTTCACCATCACCTTGAGAGCGGACACCAGAACGGAAGAACAAGCGCCATGAGCATGACATGTGATTTATCGAGACTGAGAGCATGGTATGGAAGAGCACAGAAGCACTACAATGTCATAGGCGCTTCATGGTCGAGTAATACCTTACTTGGCAGGACACTCTCGTACCCCACACTCATGGCAGTTCACTCAACACCAGCAACTATCCATCCAGGTTTTTCCTTAAAGAACGTCATCATACCCTCTTTGCTGCATCGAATAACTGTATCTCGTCTGTGACTCTCATGATCACACATGGACGGGGCTTTGACTAAATAAGAGAGGAATTGAGTTTGAGTATGGGCCATTAACAGTGACGACACCGTAGAACATCAGGATAATCGGCAAGCTAGTGCGCCTTGGCAGCGATTGCGTATTCAAGTTTGATGATCTTGTAAACCTGATATAGTTATGCAAGATCTGCACTTTAATGTAAGGCTACTGGTCATGTTAACTACCAAGGACCCTTGTTGAATTGTGCACCGGCAAGACCACGATCTGTTTCCCGGAGTGGCCGGTACGATTTCCCCCTAGGTCCCCGGGCATTTAATAAGGTGCCTTACGATGATCAGATTATCTATTGTATTTAAAGTTAAA
>JAADYS010001034.1:0-16240 GCA_012931995.1 Fusarium albosuccineum
GGCGCCAAACCAAATTGCACTAGGCGCCGATGGTTCCCCGGGATAAACATGTGGATGTCGGACGGCTGAACGAAACAGGCAAAGATCGCCATTTCTCGCAGTCAGCCATTTGAGAAGGTTCCTTAGCGTTGTCTCTTGGCCCGAGCCCGTACGCGATGTAATGTTGTTGTCAGCCAAACCGTCTCCCAAACTGCTGGGCTCCGTCCTGCAATCACTGACATCCGTCTTGGCAAAGATAAACAGGTTTGTCCGTGCAAGGGTGCCGGTATTCCGGCTTGATATGCTCTAGGCCTTTCCGAAGTAATTCAGGAGAGTGTTTGCCTGTTTTGTAGCCTCCTTGGGCGGTTTCTTCGCTGTTATCTCGGCCTTTTTCCCGATTTCTCGGCCTTTGGGACTATGCCACCGCTCGCCTCTTTGTGTCCACGCGCGAAAGACTCTCCTAATCGCTCTCTGAGAGTTGGATCTTTCGCGCGCCCGGCTGCTTCGCGAAGAATCTCAATGATGTTGACTGGCGGATCCTTGGCTCTGGCGCATCGCGGAATGCGGCAAGAAAAGTTGACCATGCCTGGGAGATAGCCTTCGTTCGCGACTAGGACAACCTCCAGCTTGCTCGAGGAGAGGTGGCCAGCCCATCGCGTCGCAATGACCGGGTGTACTTGGGCTCCCGAATTGATGCGAAAAACGGCCACTCTTCCATCCGAGGAAAACTTTGGTGCTGTATGTGTGCATCGCTCAACCTCCGTATTGACCTCTGCTCTGGTTGCGAGCAGGCTCTTATCTCCAAGCAAATCTTTTGGACACGAGGCAGCCTGCAAAGCCTCCCACGCCGCCGGGACATTGTAAGACGCTGTCCGACGTGGCGCATTAATCAGTGAAACAGCATCATTGATGGCCTTTTTCGTGTATTTCTTGAATGTCGCCTTCATGTCGGGGAACGGAGGCTCCCACTTGATCGTGTTGCCCAAGTCCCCGTGCGTGCCCATGACACAGAGCCAGTCGCACGCCTCTTCGACACCATCGTGAAGGTCGCGACATATTAGATACGTCAAAAGGGAGCTGGTCGCTACAGGCGGGCAATTGCAGGCTGTGACAAATATCGAATCCTGCGGGTGATCGTTTTGTTCTGCGTGATGGTGATCGATGACCAGCGCTTGATGAGGACCATCGATAAGAGGCGGCGACTGTCTTGAGCCTTGGTCCAGGACAATGATGAAGTCGGGTTTATGGGAAGCCATAGCGGCGCGAGACGCTTCATCGTGAACGTTGTTGCCTTTGCCAAGAAGATGGACGGATATCAAGTCTGGATCAAGGCCGAGGAGAGTCAATGTCTGCTTCAGTATGGCTCCCGATGTGAGTCCATCAGCGTCTTTGTCGGGCACAATGAGGGTACGCTGGCCCGCAGATACACTGTCAGGGTATGAGATGAGGACTCAATTCAAGGGATTTATTAACCTTGCCAGAGAACGACAAGGCCTGGAGCCGGCAACTCACCAATCCCGAATGAAGCTCCTCGCGGCTTCCATCTTGTCCTTGGGCGCCGGCCAGACGATTTCACCCTCATCATCTCGCAGGGACGGAGTCAGATGATACTCCGGTACTTTGGAAGAAGTAGACGTCCGACCTTTCTTGGTATTGCGGGTTCCAGTTGAAAGACTCGCTGTAGCTGCGGGACGTTTCATGGCGGTGAGGCTGCGCGGTTTCTGCTGTCGCAAAGAGAGGATGAATCGACAGCTATAATTGCGACAAGATAAGAATAATGTTGACCGAATGATCAAAGGCATAGACATGATGCAACTGGCCATATGCGTCAGCCTAGAGGACTCGGGCTATTTCTATGGTAGTTCCAAGTGTTGTCGTCATCAAACTTAGACCTCCGCACTAGCACCGCCACATACGCCTCCCTTAACACTACCCAATCCTCCTGATCGATTGAATTGACAACCACCTAACATCTGTCACTTATGCCGGTCTATTACATAACCCTCTTAGTCGTTCTGTTTAAGCTCATAACGTAAGATTCTTAATTGATATCCTAGACCAAGACCGGCAAACGTTTGCTTTGACTACCTACGTCAGGCACTGGTCGGCATAGAAAGAGACCTTCCTCTAAGCGTGACTATTTTCTAGAAGGGCAGGGAATGCGCGTTTTTGAAAACAAGAATGGTATTATATACTGTCGTGTGTTCTGGGTCTACCGGCTCATCTCCGCGTCCTCATCGGAACCTTCTCGATAACTGGCTGATCATATGGCATCCCCATCAACGGCACAAATCCCTGCTTGGTTCTAAATCCCCATATCATACCGTCTTCATCCTCTTCAATTCTCCTACCGCTCTTAGTCACCCTAGCCCTTCGGTTATGGGGATTTGGAAGCACATAGACTGGCCCGAATTCATCCGCGTACGGTAACAAGAATTCCGGTCTTCGTTCTCCGCGCTGGTACGAAATCTGGCTGTCTTCTTCCTCGTCATCACTCTCAGCCCCCTGATCGGCTTCTACCAGAGCTTGCTGGTCTTGAAATGTCGAAGATGCAGGGCTCTCGGTACTTTGTCGTGAACTCTTGGATGCAGACTGAGAAGTTTTGGATGCTTTACTTGCAACAGAGGTTGATGAGCCCCTGGATGGTGCCTGGAGCTTTTCATTTGGGGTAGCCGCCGGGGAAGGATGATTGGGGATGGGTTCCAGAACGTCATATTCATTGACCAACTCCGCACCGGATTCCACCTCTTCTTCCTTCCCGGGCACCCCGGGAATCGGTACCGGCGAATAATCCTGACGTGGACCTCGGTTTGCCTTCTTAGAGAACGCTCGGCCCCGAGGCTTTTCCGACTGCTGAGACCGGCGAGCCCTTTGTCCGGACCCAGCGGTTGGCCGACCTTGAACATCACTTCGCTGCGGCTCACTGTCGACATCTTCAGACGGTAGCTCGCCCTCCGAGTCAGAGGTCGTTTGTATAATATGAATAGGAGTTATATACAATGGACCCCTGTGTTGAACCGAGCGAGTATTGGAAACCTTGAGCTTCTTGTCGTCTCTGATCGGCTCAGAAACCCTGCTGTTCTTTTCCCTGGCCCCTCGTTGGATGCTCCTTGGTTGCAATACGACCGGGTAACGCCGACTGCGGTCGCTGACACTGGCTTCGCTCTCGCCCGCCTCCGAGGCCTTGGTGTACTCACTGGGCGCCTCCGGTGCTTCAAGGCCAGGATGAGGCGGGTGCCATGTTGCTGGTGGTGTGGGTTGATGTATTCCGCGACGTCGCACCCCTCGGCCATTGTTTTGGTTCGGATTGGTCGTCTGTTCGAGCCGTTGTGCTTCCGCATTCTGATAGCTACCATTCTGGAGTACTCTGCTGAATGGGTTGTAGTTTCCTCTACGTTGAGGCTGATAGGTGTTTTGATACCCGTAGTTCACTGCCCCTTTCAGTTGGTCGAGTTCCCACTCGGCCTCGTGCCTGTTCTTGGTCTCGGCCTCCCTCTGTTCGCTTTCCCAAGCAAGGTGTTCGGACACTGCTAGGAGCCCTTCTTGTAGTCGTGTAATCTTGGCCTCTGACTCAATCGCCAAGTTCTCCTCCACAGTTTCTTTGATGCCTTCTAGCTCCTCTTGAAATTGGGCTGTCAGCGTCGACAAAGCAAGAGCATTCTCCTTCTCGAGTTGTTGTTTAAGCTCCACAACCTCCTTTGCCTTTTGGTCAGCCTCTAGGACTAACTTCTCTGATAATGCCGAGACCTCAGCCTGTAGCTTGTCGCGCTCTGTTTCTACCCGTCCTTTCTCATCAGCTTCAGACACGAGCTTCTGTCTCAACGAAGCAACCTCGGATTGTAGCGCATTTCGTTCGCTTTCCGTACTTTCCTTTTGACTAATTTCCAACATAAGCTTCTGTGTAGTCAAAGATAGCTGAGATCGCAGGTCGTCGCGTTCGTTTTCCACCTTTGATCTTTGCTCAGCCTCTGACGCGAGTCTCATTTCCGACAATGAAAGCTTGGCCTGTAGTCGGTCGCATTCCCTTTCTGCTGCCGCACTCTTGTCGGTCTCTGACATGAACATTTGCTCCGATATCGAGAGTTTTGACTGCAAACTGTCACGGTGGCTTTCCACTTCTGCTTTTTTATGGCTTTCTGACAAGAGCTTTTCTTCCAACACGGAGAGCTTGGTCTCCAGCTGACTGAGCATAGCGCTGGATTCTGCTGTTGTTGCTGCCAGTTTGTCGGACTGGCTTTCTAGCTCAAATTTTGTGTGAGTCAATTCTGCTTCGAGCCGACGGGTTCGATCTCCCGCCTCTTCTAGTTGAGTCTTGAGATATTGCTCAGCTTGGTCTCTGAGTTTCACCTGCAAGTCTAGTTCGGCTTTGAGCTCGGCTCGATCTCTCGCCACTTTTCTCTCCCTCTTTGCTAGCTCGGATTGTAATTCTGCCTCGAACTTGGTCTTAAGGCCTGCTTCAATGCGAGCGTACTCTTGTTCTGCCTGACGCTTTGCGTGTGCGGCCCCCCTCTCATCGTCCGATCTTTTCGATTTGGCGAATTCCTTTTCCAGACAGGCCTTGGCGATACGTTCCATTTCTTCTTTGCTTATGGAAGCTGCACTTGGAGGATTTGGGGGCCTGTTTGAGGTGGGTGCCTGTTGATAAGACTGTTGGTTTTGATTCGCTTGCGTGTTGGTGTTGTTGGCATATTGAGACGACGGCTGGCCATACGGCAAGGCTTGACTGCCGTAGGCCGAAGTTTGAGGCAACTGGGATTGGGACTGGTAAGACTGGGGCACGTCGGGTAGTTGGGACGAATGGTATCCGGATGGCCGATTCTGATTCATCTGTGCCATATTGGCAGCCTGATACGACTGCGCATATCCACCATAATTTGGCACCGTCTGACGAGGCCCATAAGGTACTGCCGTCGGGCCACGGCGGCTATCGTGGCCAGCGCCATAGGAATTGCCAGACGAGTCAGAGTAGGGGTCGTATGGTGCGAGGTGTTCGGCTTCGTCATCCATTCCTGTCCGTAGCCTGTTGTTTACTGAGGGGCTGAAGAAGACCCTTCGATTTGCTAAAATGCCTGGCGGGCGGCTTTTCTTCGAGATGAATCGTCGACGAAGTGAATCGTCCAAACGAGTCTGCGTAAGCCCGGTCGGCCTCGGCAGTTTCCTGCCAGGAGCCTGGGTGACGACCGACGAAGGACGGTTATCTTCTTCAATTTCAATTTCAAGTGTAGCTCCGCCCTGCTCCGGGGCTGTATTGCTGCTGGGTGTTAATTGAGGGCGACCGGCAAGTGGCCTCGAGCGCGACTCACTGGACTGGTGTCTCCTCGTCGGTAACGTAAGCGGTGTACTGGCCGTGCGGTTGGGGATTCTCCATCAACGCTGTGATCTGTTTCTTGTCGAATGATGTGTTGGCCCCACGGCCTTTCGAGCTGGTCTGATGCTAGTGATGCAGATGTCTTTGAAGAACACGCATAGGTCAGAAAACGATGCGAGAAATGGTAGGGCTGAAACTCGAGAGCATCAGCAGAAACTGGATCCGGGGGTATGTCACTGGAGTGTCTGCATGCTTTTGTTCTCCATAGCTCTGTACGGCTTACCATGGAGGCCCCTGGCCATTGAAGGGCCTTCAGCTGAGCTCGCAAAGAGG
Source organism: Fusarium albosuccineum (assembly GCA_012931995.1). Classification (NCBI taxonomy): domain Eukaryota; kingdom Fungi; phylum Ascomycota; class Sordariomycetes; order Hypocreales; family Nectriaceae; genus Fusarium; species Fusarium albosuccineum. Next base: position 5,621 of record JAADYS010001034.1, read on the forward strand.
AGGTGGGCGCTCGGCGGTAAGCAAAACAGGGCCAAGGCCGCTCTCGCATCGAGCCATCCCACTCTTTACCACCGGATTTCTGGTTTCCCTGCAAACTCTTCTCCATAATGAGGCGAGCGGGCGGGCTTGGTGGAGGCTATGCTGCATATTGGGCTGACGACATATGCAGCTGGAGGCAGACCGACTCCGCCCCGATCCCCACCAACCGCGACACTCTCCAGCCGAAATCACTATATCAGGTATTAGCATAATTGCTTCTTCCAACAAAATCATCGCAGATCTGCCCCTTCCCAGAAACGGCACCCCGGTCGTCCCTCCCAGTCCAAATGTCCGGCGCCGAAATTATAGGCCTCATCTCGGCCATCATCGCCATCGTTGATGCGTCTATCAAAGTATGCAATGCGGCTTCAGACCCATCTTCGCTGTCGTCGGGCTTCCGTGACGTTGCCACACGGCTACCGCTCATCCAGGAAACGCTCGTGACAACACTGGATGGCCTCACCAGCGACTCCGAGCCGTCCAAGTCAAGTCTGGCCTTGAAAGGCGTCCTTGAGGGTTGCAAACATAAGAGTATACAACTGGAGGATCTCCTCCGCGCCGACATACTCCCCGCGGGAACAGGGACGTGGAAGAGAGTGGGAAAGGCCCTCACAACGGTACCAAAAGAAAACAAAGTCCAGCACTTGATGGATGGGATTATCGCAGACTTGCAGGTCTTGACTTTTAATCATGCCGTCAAGGCTGCAACGAGAAAGGACGTAGAGGCACTTATCGAGGCTGCAGCCGAGGGAAGTGGTGCAAGAAGCGAGTCGTCTGGGAGACCACTCATGACTTTCCATAACTCGGGCTCAGGCCTGCAGATCGCTCACACTCAAAGCGGAAACTTGAACTTCAATACTGGGACGGGCTCTCAGGTCAATTTTGACGGTCCCACCGCCGGTACCTTTTACTTTGGGACTGCTCCAGAGACAACACAAAAGCTGGTCAGAAGATGAGGTGAACAGACAGTCTAGAAGAATCATACCCTGGTTGGAGAAAAGTAGACATAGACAAAGGAAAATAACCACGGACTTCTCATTACTTCTGTATCGAGTATTTATCCTTCAGATGTCTTAATACTATCTATTCCAAGTACGTCGTGAGATGAGTATGACCCCATTGCCGCGCAACTTGCAGAGGTGTCTGCCCGTAACAATCCCTCACAGTCCTGCTCGCACCGCCGTTGACTAAGCTTCTTACGGAATTCTCATCGCCCTTAAAGGCTACCAGGTGAAGAGTAGTCGCTCCGTCGTCATCGGTCAAGTCCAGTGCCTTTGATCCCTGAATCAATAGCGCCAGACCATCACTGAATCCAGCAGTAGCTGCTCGATGAAGCGCCGTCCGTCCAGAATTGTCCCGGATGTGGCATGAAGCCTCATGGTCAAGAAGCAGCTTGATTATGCTGCAGTTGTGTTTCTTGGTCGCCATGTGAAGGACGGTCGATCCTTCATGGTTCTGACGGTCCAGCGCCGCCCCGCCTGAAGCCAGCAAAGCAATGACCTCGATCCTGTCCTTCAACATGGCGTGGTGTATTGCCGTATTACCCAGCTCGTCAGGTTGGTTGACATCAATGCCCAGAGTCAGAAAGTACTGCACCATTTTGACACGACCTTGGCCTGCTGCTCGGTGGTAGGCTGTGAGTCCTTTGTAGCCAGGGGCATCGGCTCTAGCACCGTGCTCGCATAATAACAAACATGACGACAGGTCGTCTCTTTCGACTGCCCAGTCCAGGGGAGCCAAGCCCTTCTGGTCTTCGATATCAACGGAAGCTTTGTTGGAGATCAGTAGCCAAGCCATAGACCTATCCGAGTTGAGAATCGCATGATGAAGCGCTGTGTTGCCACTCCTGTCCCGCTCATCAGGCCGAGCACCGTATTCCAGCAACATCCAGGCTATGGACTTGTTTTTATCGCGTTTCTTTCTCTCCTCGACGGCCGCAAGTAGTGGAGTTGTTCCATCTTTGGCTTTGGCATTCAAATCTGCTGCGTGGTTGATGAGGAGGTGGACGATGTCTGTGTGGTTGTACATGATGGCCCACCGTAGAGGCGAGAACCCCAGCTCTTGATCGGGTTCGTTGACTCTGGCCCCGCTTCTAATGAGATGCTTGGTTATCGTCTCGTCCCCGTTTTGCACTGCTGCTTTCAAGGGAGTCCAGTCATCCTTACTAGACGCTCGGTTAGGATCCGCCCCGTTTTTCAAGAGGAGGTATACAATGTCGGGTTGGGCCTGGGATATGGCCTCTCTGAGTGAAGTCCAGCCAAGGTCATCTTCTGCATTCACCACCTCTGGACTCTGAGCCAGCATCTCGGCAATTGAGGGTGGTCCGTACCGAATGGTCCAAGCCAGAGGCGTCCGTCCTTTCCTACCTCGGATGTCGGACCTTGCTCCGGCTCTCACCAATCGCGCAACCACACCCTCGCAATGTGTAGTAGAGCACCAGAGAGCAACATGCAGCGGTGAATCGCCGTTCTTGTCTCGAACGTTGAGATTGGCACACCCTTGTATCAGAAGCTCCACCATGGATTCCCTGCCATACTTGGCGGCCCAATGCAGCGCTGTCTGGCCATCCGAGCACGCCGCATTTATGTCGATGCGTGTGTTGGTAGCGCTATTAAGGATGCTCTGTGCCCATTTCCACTCCCCGTAGTAAACAGCAGCGTGAAGCCCGGTCATGCCCTGAAATTCGGCATTTTGTTGGCCTGGCAAAGCGTGGAACGCTCTCTCTACCTTGGCATTGCTGTTCAGAAATGTCAAGGCCAAGTCTTCAACGTCAAGGTCGACCCCTTCCCGTTGCCCTTGTCGAAAATGCGTGATCCAGTGGCTCGCGCAGTATTCTATTAGTGGCCTTTCAAAGTGTTTCGAAGCGTCATCCACCAGTGCATCAGGAGAGTCGTCCAGCAACAGGCAGTTGAGGCAGACTTTTGCCATCGTTGTGTGTGCTTTTTGTGGAATGACTTTGTGTTCAACGAGATGCTGGCCCACAGATTCATGGACAAGACGAAGCACACCAGTCTCGGGGTCCATCGTCACCAATCCAGCACATGCAGACATGACTCTGTATGGTCTTAGCACATAGGCTCTGTCGAATGTTTTCTCGCAATAGCGAAGTGCGAAGCTGAGGCTGATTTGTTCTGCATTTAGAGGCGTGACTGCATTCGCGATCCAGGTCAACACGTGTTGAGCTAGACCTCGCAGGGAAGCCATGGTCTCGGCTGCATCTGTCCGCTTGATCTGGTTGATGGAAGTTTCGAAAGCACTGTGAACGTTCCTCGGCAACTGGCGAAGAGCCGATTTGATGAGTCCAAGGCTCCCTTGCTCGCACAAGTAGTCCATATCTAGTCTGGCCATAAGAAAGCTGTTTCCAGTTAACATCACCTAGTCTAACGGCCAGCATAAGTCTCCGGTTTTACTCACATTCCTTTTGTGGCATCGACCACCTTCTCTACAATTTCGTCCTGGATATTGGGATGGGTTGGATGCCTGAACTCATCCCTCATGAAATGATCGTTGATAATGCGGCTCTTAACGTATAGTTTGATGTCCTGGGTGTTTGGGACGACTCTTAGTGAGACGTCAGGTTTCAAGTGCTCCTCGTTGAGCACACTGCTTCGGGACGTGACCAGGATCTTGACCCGAGAACGTAGAGACTGGATCATATCTTGAACAAGTTCCTGGGTCTTCTCGCCATCGCAATTGATACAATCATCCAGGGCATCCAAGACAAGGTAGACTTGTGAGAATGCCTTACACACTGTATTGATCAGGTCCAGGTATTGTTGGGCCGATGGTAGCTTTCGATGGCGGCGCCACTCGTTATACTTATCAACCAGGTCTTTATAGAGTTCATCATTCTGCTGCTGTTGCAGCAGTTGTTTCAGAATGTTAATGACGATCTGCTCGAAGCAGACCTGTGTCTGTGTGCCGCGAAAATATAAGTAGACGCAAGCAGCATTCCTAATCCGCTCTTGCTGCTCGATAGTGTCAATGATGAGACAACTGATTGAAGCTGTCAGTATGTAGAGTCTGGGCCTAGATAAAGGCAGTGCCACCTACGCTAGGGTTGTCTTTCCTGACCCGACTGGTACAGATGTGGTGTTAGGACCCCGTTTACGAACAAGCCTCGGGCTGATTGATACGTACGGTCTCCATGCATCCATAGAAAGTTTAAGCGGCCGTCTTTCCAGGACTCAAACTCTGTGCTACCAAGGACCCATGTTCCAGTACCGGGAACGATGTCAGCGAGAAATCCACGGTGTAGTGTGACTTGATCAGCTCCCGGAAAAATTCTCTTCAACCAATCGATGATTTCGCTTTCTAAATCAGAGGTCAGCCACAGAGTAAATTGACAAATGTCATTCCGTCGGTCTTACTTGTGGGCTGGACCAATGTATTTCCTATCCTATCATGATGCTGCTCAATGACAGCTGTCAAGGTCAGCAAACCGCCGTCCTGGCAGCCAATGTAGTTTTGAAGCTCACTGCAATTATGGAAATAATTCTGATGGGCAACATTATTTTGGATCCCACTCTCCCCTGCTTGTACGGCCAAGTTACCATCCCCTTGATGCAGCGGCTGGATGCCGCCGGCCCTGTTCTCTGCTGTGACACCTCTCGCAGCCTGGTCTGCTGAGGGCATTCTGAAGACTGGCCGGAAATTGCCTGCCACAAGAGCGGGGTCAGAGGCTTCGGACACGCCCTGTGAAAATTGAAGTTGTGGCACTCAGTGTTGGGTTGGCAAAACCGAGGTCGGCCAGAATTCCTGGGGTGAGCAGTTGGAAATTGAATCCACGAGGGCTTTTTTTCGGGCTGCCTCTTCGCATCCGAAAACCCGGGCGAACTGTCCAGCAGCGGTCTAGAGCCGCATTATGTTTTTATCGCAAAAACCCCGAGGCATGCAATTGATCAATGGTACCAGATCAGGCTGGCAGTTCGCGACCATGTTCAGCGGGGGTGCGCTTGTTCGCCAATCGAATGACGAGCGCCGATTAGCTGCTTGAAAAAGCCTCACAAAGCGCCCAACCTGTTGGCGCATTCCAGCGGCACAGCCATCATGCACGCCTTGATCAGCCCTGCCAGTCTTGTCCGATCCTGGTTTGCGGCCCCCAAGCGACAATGCCTTTGTGTGGAGACGATGCAGCTGCCTCTTCAGCCGCTTCTTGTCAGATAAAGGCAACTTAATTGTTGCAAAGTGGAAATATAACCCAAGTCTAGCCACACAACCTAGGCAGAAGCCAACCCGTTTCCTTGACTTTAGTCCTATCGTACTCCAATTCTGCCTGCCTCCCTGCACTTTCTAGCCTGTAAACCATGTCAATCATCAAAGCAAAGCACGTGGAGACCTCCCTAGAGGATGCCATCACCTCCATCAACCGCGCAGTTACCACCTCCAGCCACATCCATAAGGCGACAGAGTGCCGGCCGCCTTCAAAATAGTCGCCAAGCGATTGCCTCTTGTGTCAGAAATACTCGCGTCAATCAAGTCGCACTTTGCAGAGCACCCAGATACGTACCCAGATCTAAGGCAAATGGCGGACGATTGCCGCCCGTTTGGCCGCCACCTCGACGATCTATTTGAAGTAGCTGAGCCCGACGACTCCAAACCATTTATCGAACGTTACCGCTCAGAAGTTGGCAAAGGCGACAAGATAGAGGACGTTATGAAGAATCTTCTCATCCGTATTGGGGACGGTGTCAAGGTTCCCCTCGTCAATGAGGATCAGCTCTGTGAGCTAAAGGCCGCGTTGAAGGAGGTCAAAAATGCGCCGCCTTCGCTGGGGGATGCACAGTCAGGACACATCTTCAACAATAACTCCAACGGGATTCAACCGATTCATTTAGGCGAGGGACATGTTAATATCAGCCATGGAAGTGGCCCCCAGATTAACAGCGCCTCTGGTGGACACTTTCATTTTGCCCCCCCTCCGAGTTTGAACCAATCAGCGGCTGTTTAACCATGTATATAAACAGATGAATCAGTATCAAAAATGATGACATTATCTGGGAATGTTTCATGACATTTCCCAACCAAACAGAGAATATGGAACTCATATCCTCGTTCAGTGGTCTGATAGGAAGAGGTAGACTACGCCAATTAGCAGAGGGTTGGCAATGAATGAAACTTAGGGTACTGTACGGGGGTAGAACAGAAATGCCTTTCTTGGAGAAATATCCTAGCTATAACTAAGGATAAACTCGAGTAAAAAAACGCCATTAATGGTTCTATCCAAGGCTAGCAAAAAACTCTTGCACATTGTTAACCCACAAGTCGGAGTGAGTAACGGCGGGGTAATGGCCGCCGAATTCGTATCGCTTCCAATAGACTACTCTTGATGTCCTTTCTGCCCAGTGTCGTGGCTAGCACTGTCTCAGCAAGCGCAAAAAGCTCCCGGGTCGTTGAAGTACTTACTGTTAGTGGGAACTTGGCAAGGGATGGAAACGGCCCATCGATATTCCCCCACTGAGTGATTCCGGTTGGTACATTCGTCCTCGGAAACATCAATGCTTCAGGCTATGTATTGCTCAGCTTCAAACTCCTACCCCAGGACGACTATCGTGTTGGGTGGTAATCCTTACCTTATAAAATTCCAGCCAGCTTCGCATGCTACTGTATGGCGACTGAATCCACAACAACAATGCAGCTGTGATGAGTTCGCTGTGGGTGTAAGGATAGCCGTCGCTAATAGCATGCCGAAGGTCCCACAACCAACCAGCGAATCCGACAGGGCTGTCTGTTAGAGCTAGTGATAGGGCTTGAGGCTTTTGTATTTGTGCGGTTGCATATGCCGAATGGGACCCATCCCACGCGTTCGACACCTCGATGTACTCATTTTCCTCCTTCGTGGTCTGACTCACAGTTTGACGTGAAATATCAGAAGGTAGTGGCGGCACGCGGTAGAAATCAGTGAACATGCCAGTCAGACTATCGGGGAAATCTGCGGCCATCCACATGCCAAGTGCCCAGCCGAGGTCAGTTGAAACAATACCATAAGTCTCGTAGCCTAGCTGTTTCATGAGGCCATCGAGAGCTGCGCCCATTTCCCTCGGGCCCATGGATGACTCGGTAGGTGCCGGGCTGAAACCGTAGCCGGGTAGGTCTGGGACTACGACGTGGAATGCCTTGTTGCCATTCTGCGTCAAAGGCCTAATGACCCGGGACCATTCGAAGTGGGTAGACGTCCAACCATGGAGCAAAAGAAGCGGAGTGTCATCGCTATTGTTGGAACGCTGGTGGATGAAGTGAAGAGGGATAGGTGCAGAATAGTTGCGGCTGCCGGCAACGGTGGTTGCGTAGTGATCAAACTGATTGATTCTCTTTTCAGTAGCCCTCCACTGGTACCTTTTGGCCCAATAGTCTGCAAGAGACGTCATGGCCCATTCAGGAGGGCCTTCAATTGTCCAATTGGAGAAAAGGCTCGGTGAAGGGCGATAATCACGCACTTTTCGGAGGGTTAGGTCGATGAAGTCCTGGTTGACCTGAATTTCGAACCGCTTAGGCGAGGTAGTATTTGGAAAATGAAAGTTGAGCCCTGGATAACCTGACTCGTGACATATCACGGCTGGAGCTGCCATAAAAGCCGCGACGAGCGGCCAGGTACGAAAGTGCATGATGATACTTTTTATACTCGTAGTAGAGTGGGCGAGATGGATGTGTAGCACCTCGGATTCTAGTTTGAAGTCATTTTATATCTATATATATATGGATAGCAACACAGTTTGCTTTAGTCGGTAGGACCTTCCTGGGCTTATTCGAGCTCGTAGTCTATTGATTTGTAAGGAGTTCGTAGTGATTTCCCCTAGGATTAAACACAAAAGCTTAATTTTCGTACACCCTTTTCGCCGAAGCATACTTGAAGCAGGCTTTATACTCACTCGGCGACATGAAAATGCCATGTCCGGGTTCGTGGTCGAGGAAGCCCTTGCAGACCCGGCGAGTCAGGTATGCAAAATCGTTGCTCCGAGCGGGGCCGGCATTTTCGTGACACCGAAGTCCGACCTAGTGATTTCACAAGTTGGTCCTTGGAACAAGCCTAAAGAATTATCGCTCAGGAGTCGGGGTTGATGGCGGAGACTTTTGGTGGGAGATCTGGGAGTGCCATGCAGTCTAACCGCGAACTTGACCAAGAAGCGGTCCAACTCTTGCCGGACAACAGCCAGATACTGAGCCGGAATGCGAAGTTTACTAAAGTAACGGGCATTTCACTGACGGCCCAATTGAATAAAGCGGACAACCGAAATGCCAGGGATCGAGCCGAAGTGAGTCACCCGGCCGAAGCTCATCATTGGAACGAACTTGACCCCGAAACTAAACCCCTCAGTACCGGAGAAGCATCCTCGATACCGTACGACGCACGTAGACTCAGAGTTCGGATCCAGATCGGCAATGCCGGACTTTTGCGGATCTCCGACGAGGGACCTTGCTTATAAAACGAAAAGCGCCGCCGCGAATCTTCCGCCAAACTTCCGCACCACAATTCCGCGTCAAAGTTCCGCAGACGTCTCCGCCACCACACCAATCAAAACACAGGATGATGATGATTCACGAACAGTCAATTTCCTATGTAAAACCTGAACCTCCAAAAACCCTTGGATCAAACGCTACATCTCCATTATCACTTGTGGGACACTCCCTGTAGCAGATCAAACGGAACGTTGAGACCGCTCAGTGATATATCCCAGAGACCGACACATATACAGCAGATCAGACTAGTTCGTTGTGTTTTGCGCCCTCCAGTGTCTTCCTTTGAACTGCAACAGCATCGTAGGCAATACTGCTGCCGCTACTATCGTGGCCGTAGAGATTACTGCGCTTAGACTAAGACCAGGGCTTTCGACCATCTCGGGTATCCTGTATGAGTCGAAGAGCAGGCACAGAGTTGTATTGGAAGCTTACCTGAATGGACCAATAAATCCCCAACATTGACGGATAAAGGTGATGAAGACGCCGACCGCCGCAGCATCTCCGGGATAGCAATCCACAGCATATGTTATCATGATGGTCGTGACGATCTGGTTCCCTGCTGCCGCGATGCCTGCCCCGACGATAGGAGTAACATCCCATGTGTCTGATGCTCGGTCAAGTTGTACCAGGAAAACCACCACGCCACAAATTGCTGTCAAGTAACCCATGTAGCTCAACCATAGACGGTATTCTGGTTCCGGTCGCTTGCCCTTGCGTTCGCGTAGCCCCATCCATTTATCGGACAGAATGCCGCCAATCTGCTCGCCAGCGATCGTACCAATAATGACGCCGATATTCTGGAGACCAACCTGCTGCGTGTTGAACCCAAACTTCTCAGGGAAAACTTGAGGGATCTCAAAGGTTGTCATGACGCTACCCCAGAGGAATACCATGGCATGTGCCACAGCCGGAACCACAACGTTGGGGAACCTGATGAAGCTAAGAGGATATATAAAATCCTTCTCCCTGCGATTGGGTACCTGGTTCGAATCGGGTTTCGGGCCCAAACAGGCCGTGGAGAATAAACTGAGCACCGTTGGTCTGGCGAAATCAGCAGAAGCCCCAAAGTGATTGAACGGCAACTGACCATGGCAAGGATCCAGTAGATCCATCGATAGCCAGTCCTCATAGCAACAAACCCGAAAATGAGCGGAGCAACAGGAACGCCAAGCGTCACCATTGTGGTCCAGACGCCCATGTAACGGGCCCTCTCCTTCCGGAAGAATGTTTCAGACACCACAGCGGTTCCAATAAAAGCAGCGGGGCAAATAAAGAATGCAGTTATCGCGCGGCAGAGGCCCATTGTCGCGTAAGTAGGACTAACTGCACAGCCAATGTTGCCAACGAGGCTGCAAACGAGAGATAGTAGAAATGTCGGGCGTCGACCGTAGGTATGCGAAAGCGGGCGCCAAAATAGCGGCGCACCACCCAAGATTGCGATCACCAAAGAGGTGAGGTAGCTGGCTCGCTGCACGCTGACTTCGAGGTCTTCTGCGATTTCGACGAAGGCTGACTGGATTGCCGCGGCGGTGAAGGTGGCCATCATTCCGTGGAACGCGACCAAAGAGAGGTTTACAATTTTCTGAGAGTCCAATCAGCCCATTAAAGTTGACCTCAGTTGCAATGGAATCACTCACCTTCCACTTGGGCCAGTTTAAGGGATCAGCATCGCTCATGTAAGGGACAGGGTCGAGGTTGATTGTGCCATGGCGCTCAAGAAGATACTGTTTGTGTTCTTCACTGAGAGATTCTGTATCATTCTAACAACATGTAAGTATCTAAGCCTCCAAAAAGGGCCAGGGAAATGCCTTAAAGCTTCCATGGGGAGGTTGTAGGACTTACACAATGCTCCAAAGACTCGACTTCAGGTTTCGACATATTGAACAAGAAGCAGGAAGCTCACGAGACAAAGACTAGGTATTCAAGCTAGTGGGTTATTATCTGACTGCTTATGATGATGAGATAGAGAGAGGCGCGTTGGCAATATATCGATCCCCGGGAGTATTCCCCATGGGGTTTCTATCTAGTTTAGGTATCTTTCTACTATAATAAAGAATATAATATCTTAATATATTAAAGTATTATAATTAATATTAATATAATTACTTAATTTCTAACTTTTTA
>JAADYS010001036.1:0-34475 GCA_012931995.1 Fusarium albosuccineum
TAGTTTACTTGCTTAAATAGTTTACTTGCTTATTAAGTATGTTAATCTATAAGTATATATAACTATTACTTTTAGCTAGAAAGGGAAAGCAATAAGACATTTTTAGCTTAATTAAGAAGGCAATAAGGATAGAGTTAGCACTATTCCTCTTTTAAGGGGGACACTAGGCGCCAAACCAAATTGCACTAGGCGCGGATAGTTCCCCAAGGCGCACGTGACCTTCAACCAGTAGCCAAAGAGCTTTTTAGCCACTAAACTCTAATGGGCTCACTTTAAAGAGGCAAAGCTGGAAGGTACCTTTGAGTATCTTCCCTATTGAGCTTTGCCTAATGATACAGACAGACATCTCGAAGGATACTTCTCTGGCTTATCCTCCATAATCTAATGTATAACTGCTCCGCTTGCTTTTTCACTGGAGCAAGTTGTTCATGTCACCTCTCTCCTTCAGCTCACTCAACAAGTCACTAAAGTCCTCGATGCCCTTCTCGCTCATCTCTTTGAAATAAGGCAGCTGCTCCTTCAGCCAACTCCCCTCCTGACCGGCCTCAGGAATAGCCATGCCTCCCTCACGGATAGTAATCATCGGCACAAACGCGACCTGCAGCAGCCTCTTTGCTTCGTCATCTTGACTCCACTCTGCCTTTTCAGTAGGTGCAACCGTTTTCAACGTGCTATACCACTCATTCTCAATCTGAGCCGCCAAGTCATCAAAAACTCCCTTTGTGCGCGTCGCCGACGTCCGCACAATGCCAATGATGCGATTCGACGTGACGGCACGAGACTTGCCAGCTAAGAAGTAAGCCCCGTCGCTGACATCCTCCTTGACAAAGTGTACGTGCACGAAGAATGAGGGTGTGGTAAAGGCGTTGCAGTGCAGGTTGGTGATGGAGGACGCAATGGCCTGTCGCTGCTCCTGGGTGAGGGGATACGAGTGAAATACTTGGTAGAAGGGCATCTTGGGCCAGCAAGGTCAAGATTATTTAGGTCGGATGACTCAGTGCGGTTCAATGTAGCGCAGACGTTGCAAAAAGGTTGCGGGTTGCCCGTTGTCGGGCCGTTGGTGAGGGGCTCACCTCCGCACAACCACCACCACATGCCATTGTGTCATGGCGGGGTGCAACCCCAAGAATAGTGAGGGAATTAGTAATCACTCCAACAAATCTACCCAAAACTCTTCTTTGTCCAGACCCCAGATTGCGGAGAGATGTCCTCAGTCTGAGCTCGGAGCCGCAAGTCTCGTGGCCTGCGGGTCCGCAGACTCCATCATCAGTCGACAAGTATTCCCAATTGGGCCAATTTAGAAAGGCATTCTGGGGCTGCGCCGGCAGTTGGACCCTGCCGGCTCCGTAATTCTCCACCTCGGAGCACTCCTGACGGCGGAGCACTCCGAGCCTGATAGGCACGCACAGCTAATCAAGAGCCTCAAGCGGGCCGCTTTATTATGGGCAGCGGATCCGAAGTGTTGTACAAACCCGCAGCAGGGGAGTCGAACTTTGCAACGATGCCCTTGCAGACTACAGCCTCAGAAACAGACTCACAGCCAATGGCAGGCTCTGAAAAGCCCAGGTTATGATCTGACACCATCGACCTCGCCCCAATTGTCCAATTGACTGCTCAGTATTCGGGGACGCGGCTCTTTGGGGTGGCCGAGCTGGTCGGCGCAGCGGAGAAGATATCGGTAAGCGCGGAGCATACTGCCCCAGAAACATGGAGAAGACTGCCCCAACATGAAGAAAGTTTATACACATGAAGCAGTTTGGGCGGGTATGTTACGTGAATGCTCCATTCTAGATTACACTTATCGTGCTGATAAGCATCCGTGTTTGCGTGGGATACTCAACGGTTTGCAACAATAAATAGGGGCCATTGTCTCCCCAGATATTCTCCCTCCTTAGCCACCTCTCCATCCCCAACTTCGATCTCCATACCCCTTCTTCCCCAACATCTACTCCTCTTATCATCAAGATGGCTCCTTTGTTTGTCGAGCTCAAGACTCCAGTCACTGGGCCCTACCAGCAGCCCATCGGCCAGTAAGCTTCAACCCCAGCTTTCGAGGATAGCTTCCTCTGGGGTACTATACTAACCCTGCCTCTCAAGATTCATCGGTGGTGAATGGGTCGAGAGCGTTGACAAGAAGAAGTTCGAGGTCATCAACCCCTCTACCGAGGAGGTCATCACATCGGTCTACGAGGGCACAGAGAAGGACGTCGATCTCGCCGTGTCTGCTGCTCGTAAGGCCTTCGAGGGTACCTGGAGGACCACTGCCCCTGGTGACCGTGGTCTTTTTCTGAGCAAGCTGGCCACCCTGTCCGAGCAGAAGAGAGACCTTCTTGCAGCCGTCGAGTCTCTGGATAATGGAAAGTCAATCACCAACGCCCGCGGTGACATTGACGCCGTGATTGCCTGTCTGCGGTATTACGCCGGCTGGGCTGATAAGATCGAGGGCAAGACCATCGATATTGCCCCGGATATGTTCCACTATACCCGCTCTGAGCCTGTAAGTCATCGAGGGCCCTGCCAATCGTTTACCTGCAGATTGTCTAACAGGGTATAATGTCTAGATCGGCGTGTGTGCTCAGATCATCCCCTGGAACTTTCCCCTTCTTATGCTCGCCTGGAAGATCGGACCCGCCCTCGCCACAGGCAATACAGTCGTCATGAAGACAGCAGAGCAAACCCCTCTCTCAGCCCTCGTCTTCGCCGAACTGGTGCACGAGGCCGGTTTCCCTCCCGGCGTGTTCAACCTCATCACCGGTTTTGGAAGGACTGCCGGCGCCGCGCTGGCTTCGCACATGGATGTCGACAAGATTGCCTTTACCGGTTCGACCGCTGTTGGTCGCATGATCATGAAGGCGGCCGCCGCTTCTAACCTCAAGAAGGTGACGCTGGAGCTTGGTGGAAAGTCGCCCAACGTCATCTTCAACGATGCCGATCTCGAGGAAGCTATTTCGTGGGTCAACTTTGGCATCTACTACAACCACGGTCAGGTTTGCTGTGCAGGCTCGCGAATTTTTGTGCAAGAGGGTATTTATGACAAGTTCCTCGAGGCCTTCAAGAAGCGCGCCGAGCAGAACAAGGTATGTTTCCCGCCTCGTAACATCTGGACTGCGTTAACAGGTGCAAGGTCGGCGACCCCTTCGACGAGAACACCTTCCAGGGTCCTCAGGTCAGTAAGCTCCAATATGAGCGCATCATGGAATACATCCACGCCGGCTCCGACGAGGGCGCTACCGTTGTCACCGGCGGCAAGAGAGAAGGCGAGAAGGGCTTCTTCATCCAACCCACCATCTTTTCCGATGTTACACCCACCATGAAGATTATGCAAGAGGAAATCTTTGGACCCGTGGCAGCCATCGCCAAGTTCAAGGACGAAAAGGAAGTTTTGCACCTCGCCAACAACACCAGCTACGGCCTTGCCGCAGCGGTGCACACCACCAACCTCAACACAGCCATCCGCGTCTCCAATGCCCTTCAGGCCGGTACTGTTTGGGTCAACTGCTACAACCTCCTTCACCATGCTGTGCCATTTGGCGGATACAAGGAGAGCGGTATTGGTAGGGAGCTGGGCGAGGCTGCGCTGGCCAACTACACGCAGAGCAAGTCGGTGGCCATCCGCTTGAGCGAGCAGATTTGAGGATAAGTGTTGACATGGGAGTTGATGACAATGATGGGATGTTCGAGACATCTTGGGATTACGAGCTAGATACCATATGAGAACAAGAATAAATATCATGAACCACCTAATAGGCCCACAAGGGTACAGTCTCTTTCCCTCCCATGCAAGGTCTACCAGCCCAATCAGGTCAGATGCTGGTAGACATTGGGCGTCGGTCAAAGATGGGCATCGCACATGATCACAAGGAAGAAACAGAGTCGAAAAAGTCATTAAATATTCTCATTAAAAAATTAACCTAGAACTTCTCCACGTACGGTCGAATGTCAACCTCCTGCGGTGCTGGGTATGAAGGTTCCAATAAGTCTCGGCAATCTAGAGCGCACCAGTCAGTTTCATGTCGTTCCCAGCATCAAAGGCAACTCACCGCCTCTGGCTTAATCTTTCCGTCCTCGGCATCATTGTTGACGCTCCATCCCTTGGTGCGAGGAATGTCGATAACGCCGTCAATGACGGCATGTGCTACATGAATTCCCTTGGGGCCAAACTCGCGCGCCAGGGACTGTCCCAGAGCTCTCAGAGCCCACTTTCCAGCGGCAAAGGACCCGAACTGGGCTGAGCCCTTGACGGAGGCGGCCGCACCGGTGATGATGATGGTAGGAGGGTAGGGTGAATCGGGGACTGCTTCTTGGAGAAGGGGCAGAGTTGCCTGGGCGAAGTGGAAGAATGCCCGGCTGGGCCATGTCAGTACCTCATCACCAAAGTCCAAGAATTCAGTGGCAACTTACATAGTTCCATCGATACTACCATCCAAATCCTCAACCGTCAACTCTAAGAATGGCTTCCTGGCGAATCCACCGTTGACATTGTAAACAGCGGCAGCGAGTTTGCTCCCGGGCAACTCCTTGCCGATCGACTCAAAGGCTTTCTTGAGACTAGAGGGATCAGCAACATCGGCAGTGATGCCAACTGCCTGGCCCCCGGCCTTTTTGACGTCGGCAACAGTCTGCTCGTAGCTCTCGGGTCGGCGAGCAAGCAGCACAACGGGGTACTTTTGGGCGAATCTCAGGGCTGTCGCGCGGCCTAACGGGGCTATCAACGGGGGATCCCGGGTCAAGTGGGGATGGGTCAGCTTACCGGTTCCAGGGCCGACACCGGCAACGAGGGCGTAGAAGGACTTGGAGGCCATGTTTCTGGTGTTGGTTTTTTGTAGCAGATGTGTTTTTTATGGACTTGGATGTTAATTCTATCGTTTGGTAGACCAGCCGGCATTTTTATACATCCAATGCTTTGTGAACATGGTCTAATCGATTATCAACGTGACGTCATCTGCTTATAAATGTCCCGACAACCCCGAGTTTATAAATCGCACCGCAAAGTGACGTGCTAGACCAGAGTTGAGCAACCCTCGGTGTTTCGTCTTTCGCCGAAAAAGAGATATATCACGCCGAGTCCGGCATGTGCCAGCTAAAAACCATATCTCCTGTCAACTCAATATAGTTGGAGACTGTTGCGCTAATTACGACGACTTGATTGGTACGCATGCGCACTTACAGCTCATATTGCCCACAAATCAAGCACCTACTTGCCTCTCCCTGATCTACAACTGCTGTATTCTAATCAGAATTAATCTTCCGTCCGAGATTCATACTATATCAAGGCCGTCTAGCTTTTTCTAGGCGAAGAAGAATAAAAAAAGAAAAGGGAAAAATGTTGAGCTTTGTCCATGACAACAGCGTTGTACTGAGTTGCTATCCACTGGACTTGCTGAAGAAATCCGGAGCCTTTGTGTTGCATGAACACTCCGGTTGTGACCCACGCCAGCGGGGGACTTATGTCAACACCCCGAGCACGACAAATAATCGCCGTGGCATAGAACTTTTGTTGCGCGAATTTAAGAGTTATTATTTTTTATAGCAGAATGCCGATAAAGACAGACATTTTGCTCAAACTGGTGGTCCCAGTAGTCCAGTGTCGACTTCAGTTGCACACGAGCGAAGCGAATTCTGACAGAAATCTGCTTTTGTCACAATTGTGTATCTCACTATTCTACAGTCTATAGTATATGTCTATATGTAATCTTTCATGTCATATCTCATCGCTTATCCCAACCCTTCGACGCCTTGCAAGCAACCCTTACTCCTTGATCAAAACAGCCCTGTACCTGACCTTGCCGTCCTTGAGGTCCTGGAGAGCCGACTCAATACCCTGCTCGTTCAACGGATATGTCATGATGGTAGGCTTGATGTTCTTTCTGGCGGCAAACTCCAGCAGCTTGCGAGTGCTGTCCCGCGATCCAACCAGAGAGCCTTGCACCCTGATGCCCTTGAGGGAGAGTGAGGTCAACGGGACGGGTGTAGCCCCCAGACTTGCTGTCAATGGGTAGATGATACCATCGGTGTCAACCAGAGGAACAAGACTAGAAATTGTCAGTCATCATGGTCTAGAGTACGCTCACGAATACACATACCTAGCATAGTCGACGTTCCCACTACCACACAGAAGCAGGTGCTTGACAGGCTTCAAGTCAGCCGGAGCCTCATCACCAGACTTGAAAACATGAAACTCGGAAGCACCGTAATCCATGGCCTCTTGCCTCTTAGACTCAGAGCTCGAAAAGACAACAACATGGGCGCCCATGGCTGCAGCTAGCTTGATAGCCAGGTGACCTAGGCCGCCAATACCCATGACACCAACTCGATCATCGCATCGCACGCCATACTTGGTGAGGACCGTCCACACAGTAGAGCCAGCGCACATCAGCGGCGCCGCATCGGCAGAGTCGTAGCCGTCGGGGATAGGCACGACGCACTTGGCGTCCCAGACTGCGCCATAGCTGAAAGATCCATTATCGGTGTCGGCAAAGCCGTAAATCTTTCTGTCTCTGCAGTATTGATCTAGATCTAGATGCCAAATGAGTACCGATACAAAGTCTGATAAAGCCTAGCTTGAGCTTACCAGTGCAGCAGTTGTCGCAGCTACCACAGATCTCATGTGTATATCCAAAGCCAACTCGATCGCCGACCTTGGTGGTAGTAACTCCGGATCCAACCTGTCGAACAATTCCAATGCCCTCGTGGCCTAGCACAAACCCACTAGGCAGGTAGAGCTTATCGGTTCCACAGACACCCGAGTGTGTCGTCTCGATGTAGACTTCATGGCTTTGTAGTGTACGGGTGACCTTGTCGGCATAGATCTTGCCCTCAGGGGTTCCGCGAAAGACGTCGAGTGTAACAGACATGGTGATATAGTTGAAATGGTTTGGTTTACTGGATTTACACAAACCTGGGTTCGACAGCTAAGAGTTATATAGGGGCTACCTGCTCTCTTCCGTGACGTAACATAGCACCGACCATGGTTCGATCCACCAGGATAGGCCGTTATTTGTCATCTCTAATAGAAAAATCGAAGCAGAGAAAACTTCTTGGAATGTTCTCTCGGTGGATGCCCTTCGGTCTAAATGTGGACACTTCGGCCTCAAATGCCTCGGCATGGCTCCACACAATTGCGAAGCCGGCCGGAGAACCCACAGAAAAGAATCTTCGACCGTGCAAGGGCCCGGGCCTGTTTCTTTTGGCCCACCAAGGCCCACCTGCCGGTCATGCCGAACCCGGCGTCTTGGCCAGATGCGTCAACTATTCCGGTCAACCACGTCTCCATTCCGGAAACTCGGGTCTTCTCAGGCCTGACTTTTGCGACCGCCTAGTTCATTTATCTCATCACCTCGCTTCTGAGATAAATGTATATATTGCCAATGTATTGTTCAAAACTTTTATTACACTTGAGGGTGAGCGGGAATACCAGCTTGGACATCCAACGCCCAGTTCTTCAACCCTTTCACAACAAGCCCTTCGACGGTCCCAGACGGTTGCTCCCTAATTAGGCTTCGATAATCCTAAATCACCTAGTAATCAATTTCATCAGCCCCTTGTATAACTACTCGGCACCGCTGTTTCCATATCCTCGTTCCGGTCATAGTTTACCATACCCGTGCGAATAAAATGCTTTACTCCCATAGTCAAAAGCTTCCCAGAGTCCTGAATCTTGTTCATCATGCATGGCTGATATTCTTCCTGGCCATCATCATCTTCGCGTTTACTAACAGCTCGTGTGATAGTTATCAAGAGGGATGCTGGTGAAACTAGTATCTCGTCCATCTTCAACGGGTAACCATTCAGGAACTGGGCAATAGCATCAAACCTTGATGGTATCCATTCTGACGTCTCGCCAAGCTCGGTTTCCTCCTGCAGCGCCATTGCCAATATCGTCTTTCCGCTAACATTGTCCAAGACAGACGCGCCATTAGCAAGAAGCAGGCGAACCATCTCAATACAGCCTTTCCTAGCAGCCGTGAGAAGAGGGAGCTGAGGGTCCGAGAAGGCGTGTTTTCCAGCGTAGTATCTCTTGTGAGGATCGGCTCCAGCTTGCAGCAACTCCCTGGCAAGATGGGTCGCAGATAATTGGACTGCTAGGCCAAGGGGAGTCATCCCATTCATCGATATCAGATGAGGGTCAGACTTCGTCTTCACCAACGGCTCCAAAACCCTTCGGTCCGCCTGTGAGGATTCTTCAGATGAAACAAAGTCGTGTAGAAAAAGCCAGGGACGATCAACATCCACACGGTTAACGTCTACCCAGTCTGTCTCTTCTCCAGAGAAGGTCGGCAGCTTCCACGACCTAGCCGCACGAACATCTATAAGCCTCGTAGCAACCGGCAACCAAGCTTCCTTGAAGTAGTTTTCCATCATCGCTCCAGACGCCACCAAGTCTTCAATCATCTTGCCCGCATCAGGCTCGCAGAATACTGCGAGATTCAACGCCAGCAGTTTGTTGAACTCTTCACGAACGGCGACTACCCTCGCTCCGTGAGAAAACAGCAGTTGATATCCCTCTGCCCAATTTCTATTAATGGCGAGAAGAATTGGCGGACTGGCACATTCTGACCCTCTAGTATCTGCTCCAGCCTCTAGCAAACGTCGCACAACATCAATCTTGCAGGTCGGCGGGTTTGATATCCTCTTAATCACCAACTGCAAAGGGGTGATCCCCTTCAAGGATCCAGTATTATATCCCTTGTTTGGTGATGCTCCCAGTTTCAACAGAGTATCAACCCCTATCTCGTCGAGGAAGTGAAAGTCGACAAACCGACACAGCGCATCTTTGAGAGTTTCGCCGTGGCAAGCCAAACCCGATAGTTGAGAGTCGGGGACTGTGGAAAACGACTGAACGATTCCTCTGAAATCTAAGCCAATCGCATGGGGCAGCAAATCATATAATAGACGGAGGTGACGGTGGTCCTTTGCCCACGTTATAGTATGGCTATCGCCCGTATCCTCGCCCCAAGGAAAGCGGAGACCAGGAGCATTCTCGCGGATTAGCTTTACGAATAATCTGTGAAATATGACCTCATCCTCTGGATCGCTACACGGCTGGGAGGTGTGGGCGAGCCAGTGTGCTCCCGGATACCCAAAGACCAGCTGCGCCCCGTTCGAATTGGCTGATGGCTTGGCTCTGGAAAGATCTTCGATGATCCTCGTAATATCAAACTCGGATGTGTTTTGGTATTTGCCCTTTCTCTGTAACACTCCCCTCATGAAACGAGCAAGAGGATACTGTCCTGGGTAGCTGCAGCAGAGATGGTCTGTAGTGCTCTTTCGTTGACGGCCATCTTCTTTGGCCGGGATATGCGTCGATCGTGATGCTCGAGACTCAGGGCAGTGATGCATATATAGCCAATTGTTACATTTGCCTGATTCGCGCTGAATAAATATGGCTCGTGTCGATGTTTCTCCTGGCATTTGACAGGATCGTGGTTTGGCGTCCGTGGAAAACCAAAGGGGGATGCATTTGGCAGAGACTTGTCGTCATCCATCGCATCGTTATCAGGATAATCGGTCTGCACATCCGTCAGAAGATGTTGTAGAGCGCTGTGGTGAATGAAGTGGACAGTGTCATCCTCTTCGTCAATCTCAAGGAGGCCACCGCCACATCGGTAGATCATGGCCTCGGGGTCCCGTGCAAGTGTACAAGAATCCCAAACAGGAACACCAGGTTGAATATTCAACGCGACTCGTAACTCATTCTTCATCAGAGGACACATGGCTGCGGCAACAAGCTGAAAAATTCGACTTCCATATTTCTGGTCCGTGATTTTACCTAGCGCTTGCTCAAATGAGTTGAACAAGCCGGTAGGTAATCGAGTGAGAAGGTGACAAATGTCTCCGAGAGTCGTGACACTTTCGCTGTACAAAGGGAATAATGCATCAATTTGCAATACAACCCAAAGATACATGCCCTGCGCGCCAACTACAAGAGCGTCGCATATGTGCTTTAGATTCGATTTCTCGGTCCTTCTGTGGAGAAGACATGGAAACAGATTGGGTATTTCGGAGAACTTGTGATACCATGGGTCGGATGGTGGACTCTAGTCGAGCTGAGCAACACACGTGCAACCGGAAATGATCCTGTAAGTCGGCGAGTGGTTGAAAAACTTGTTGTGCATCTTCAATATCAAGCTCGTCCAGGCCATCCAGGATCACATAGTAGTGGCGGTCTTGAGGAAAGTACTTTTTGATGTAATCAAGGATAGAGTCAGTGTCGTGAGTTGTAAAATCTGAACGATAATTGCGAAGGCTGAATGGTTAACGGATAGGCCCAGGGACCTGAGAAACTGGTGTGCAATGCTTCCAAAAATGACACGGGGAAGAAGTGTCTTTTGGTTTCGAAATTGACAGAAAAACGACGCCACGCCATATGGAGTCGATTGTTCTTGCTGGGACGACAGTGTTGACCAGACCTTCCCGGTGATGTTGGCCATTGTGACAGTCTTGCCGCTACCGATGGATCCGTAAATCAACAGAGTCGACGAAGCAGAGGCCGATCTCCAGTCGGCATATCTTTGGTCATCCAAAATCCACTCGACGGTGCCTTTCCGCCGTTGACGCCGCCAAGTACTCTCAAACTCATCTTGGTGCGGTGATAGTTGTCGAAGAACTTGGATGCGCCAATCCTCTGCTTCTCTTCTCCTGGACTCCGACCAGAAGGAGATGGTGCTACAAATCGCTGCGCTGGAATTGGCCTGGGCTTTTTCGTTCAGGTACACGAGCTTCTTATTGATAACCTTGGACCAAAAGCCCAGCTGTGTTTCAAACTCTTTGAAGTCTTTTTCCAGTGTCAGACCCGAGGTCAACTGGGCGAGGAAGCGCTTTCCCTCAAAGCGGATAATGGTCTTGCAGAGTTCGACGATGACAATGAGATACTCGCACATGAATCCCTTCAACTCGTGGTCATTGGGGAACAGCGAAATGCGTTCTCGTTGGATGACAGTGGTGTGGCCTAGGCGCATAAGCAGCAACGAGACCCTTTCGAAGTATGATAAATAGCCGGTTGCGATCTGTGGAATATCTTAGATTGTGTGTGTACGTATCTGATCACACGTTCTTACGCACCTCCAAGGACATTCTCACAGCTGCCCAAACACCACTTGCAACCATGTTCTGGGAGCCAGAAACCAGGATGTCGCCGGGCTTGATGAGGATCTGGATCTGGTCTAGGAGTTTGAAAAGGCGCGTGCCGAAGGCCCTCCATGAGCCTTGGTGGAGACGAGAGCCATCGCGATTGACCTCTTCCGTCAAGCGGATGACATCGGATTCGGATGGTGGAGAGTGAGTCTGCCACGTCTTGAAGATGGGCCGGTGTTTCTCGTCGAGGCCAGCGCCAAACTCGGAGACGACTTTTGCTAGCCTGACGTCGGGGCACAGAGGCGTGGGGCTGGGAACAACGACAGACATTTCGTGGGCTGGCGATGATGCTTGAGCAGGGGAAGAGAAAACATGTCGACGGTGCCACAGCCTGATTCTCCTGACGGTGGCTTGGGGATAAGTCAGCCCCGCCAAGGCAAACTTCACTGGAGAAGAGGCGTACCATCATGTGATTGGTTATAGACGAGGCAACTGCATCAGCCTTGCATGCAATGTGGCCGAAGATAACATGAGGCGTCCAATTTACAAGGCCGGATCCATCGACGATACAGCTATTCCGGTGGCGAAGTATGGTCCAAGTACACGCTTTACTGTAGGCCTTGCAAATAATGCACGATCGGCCAAACGAACGGGAATCCCAGGGATGGGTACCTAGCTGAACTCTGAGGAGTGGTGCATTGTTGGTCAGAAGGAAAGATGGCGGCCAAGAAATGCATTTTCGGTGGAAGTGACTCGGTACTACAAAGACAACGTTTGTCCCCTAACCTCTAGTCGGTTGGTATGGTGAGCCGCGTAGGCGGACATCAATCATCTTGTCCTTCCAATCCTGTGACCTAGTAATACCGCAATCCATGGGCCTACTGAATTAAACGATCGTTCATAGCATTGGTGGCCTTGACACTCCGAGATTCCAATTGTTGTTGAGACTGCGCTGGGGCTGAAAATGCCCTCTGGATCTTATCCGCGCATCGCTCGCTCGACCGGTTGACTTATGATGCAGACTGTAGCCTTGTTAGTAGTTGTCTAGTGATTTGGGAATGCTCTCCGAGACTTACCTTAGGCGTCGAAAGCATACCAAAAAGACAGCTGCTGACGCTACAAACAGCAGAAACTGACGAGTACCCTGTCTTGGGAAGGCTTGCCGTAAAGCGACGCGTTCGGGTGTGCACATGACCGGAAAAGGCGACTGACAGATACCGATGCTGTTTACCAAAAGCCATCTTCCTGAACAGGAGGACCAGTCAATCCTCTTCCAGAACCCCGTGGTTCGCGATCTTTTTCCTTACGACCCCCGCTCATATCGAACTTTTGACGCAAAGTTTTAAACTTTGCAGTCTTGTTGTGGATCTTTTCGACTTCGCCAGGCGTGTAGTGCACTTCCTGAACACTTCCGTCCTCACCAACGAACCTCAAGGGTTCGGTGGCATCAACCAAGTTTCTATCCTGAGGCCACGACTTCTCGATAGAACGACCATTTGCTTGCCATTCGTAGTACTCGTCGTATCCACCCCAGCCAGCTCCGGATCCGGGCTGCCTGGTATGGACGATATGATGACCCCTAGACGTCGAGGAACGACAGTCAGTTCGAGCGCCAGGCGCTATGAACGTGTTCGAGTAAGAAATTGGGGCTTTGGCGTTTTCGTCCTCTTCGCCGAGCATTTGGCCAGGGACCCAAGCCATGTCGTCTGCAGCGCGAGAGAGTTCAATCTCACGAGGGAAGATTTTGATAGTGTCTTTGTAGGGTGTGGGGCGTGTGAACGTGTCGTTTGTTCTATCCAGGTAACGGGAATCCCTGTCGTAGGGTGGGTGCGTAGGTCTATTGCCTTGAATCCATGGCTTCTAGCCATCATCTTCGAATGCAGCAAGGTCTTCGAGATCAATGGACTTCATTTGGCGTTCATCATCGACCGTACGTTCCACGAGGATTTTCACTCTGGTTCGGTCGGCACTGGTGTTGCTGGGTCCAGGGAACTGCTGAGCTCGAACCTCGATATTTCCCTCTTCGTCGACACTGGTGAAGGAAGCAAACTTGGCACCTCGACTCTTCAGATATTCATCGCGCATCCGTAGGTGCTCTAGGGCTGCTCTCTCAGCATCTTCAGGCTTGGTGGCGTAAAAACCCTTCGGCCAGCCTCGTTGTTGAAAAGGGTGGCTTTGAGCAAAGCCGCTTGGCTGAGGAGCGGCGTCAGCTGCAGTGCTGTCCTGGGTAGGGTCATTAATCGAAAGGGCCTCGAAAGCCTGATACACACGTTAGAATGAGATGTTCAGAGTGTGGGGATACTGACTGGAGTGATGTGATCATCTCGATCGGGCGCGTTGTCACCGGGAGACGACATTTTCTTCCGGTATCGATCAGCAAAAACTTGGCGTCAGCAGAAACTCGCGAAGAGCTTGGTGCTTGGTAGTGGGCGTGAAGGAAATGCGGATGAGAGGCGTTGTGACGTGTGTGTTGGCGATGGGTGTTGTAATGCTGTAAAATCTGTGTTGCAGAAGTGGCGTTTGCTGAAACCGGATGGCATGCTGTCGCATAAGCTAGGCCACAGGCCCAAAAGGAAGGACCTCTCCTTCGCCAACTTGTTCCTTAATTGCCTTGCGCACTGGCCACACGTCTGGCGGCGCGAGTCGCCCAACCCATCTCCCTGCCACCACTCTTCGACGTCTGGACCAGGCAGCAATTCCAAAACACAAAACTGATTTTCCCTCACTCCTCATCGTCATTTCCTACGCCAATAACATCATGGCTACACCAGACTCGAACATGGGCTTAACGCTCACCAAGTTAAGGGGGTTGGTCGAAAACATCACTCGGTTTCATCAAGATCCAGATGAGCAGAAGCTGGAAAGCCTCCTGCCACTCAGCCAGGTCCAGGGTCCAAGCGACAACATGAGTTTTTATTGTTAAAACCTACCCCTATGCTCATTTGCCGGGCGCAGATAGATCCTTAGTAATGCATCCAGATACCTAATCCGATATCAGGCGGTGCTAATGCCAATCATTTTGGAGTCATTTGCGACAACTGAAAGGCTTGTATAAGAATGGTGCATTAGGTTGAAGACGAATCAGGAATTATTGCATGGAAGTACATGCATAGCTAGCTAGTGGGTATTGAACATGAACAAACTACCAAGTAAAGGCGAGCTGTAAAGGTCTCTCCCTCCGGGAGAGGCGGGGCATAATGCTGACTGCATCGCGCTAGAAAAGCTCACTGAAACACACCGCAAGATCACTGCCCCATCTTCTGTCTCACATCATCGAGACACGCCTTCATTCGAGGATTCTTGAATTTCCCGAAGTAGTCCTTGGGCAGTTGATCATCCGAGAATAACGGGTATTCCTACACCAAGTTAGAAGGCGACCAAGTTAAGGCGAGACAAGACAGGAACTTACAATCAGCCATTCTGGTTCAACGGCTGTAACCATCCTCATATACTGTACCCCACTGTAGTGCAGGTCGAGACAAATCACCCATTGGTAGTTCATACCAATAAGGCAACTTTGAGGATCAAGGAGGAAGATGTGGTTGTCACGGGCAGTCTTGTACGTGTCGTTTGAGGTTCGCATCCCTGCTTTCATGAAGAACCCGGCAAGCAAAGCCTGACGGATTTTGGCGCTGTACTCCTCATCCTCTTCGTTCAAAGACAAGATCTCACTCCGGTCTTGGACAATCTCTGCCTTGACGACAAGATCTCGGAGCTGCGAACGTAGAGAAATGACTTGTTTAGCTACTTCGTGGTTGACAAAGTACTCATTGCACCACCCAACGAGGTGCTCCGTGGAGAGGTCTTTCTTCATTTGGATGTAGCAATGAATCGCGTTCAACCGGACCAGGGGATCGGATTCTCCGTGCCCAAAGCACTTGCGCATGACATCAGCTGCGTATCTAACCTCGTGAGGTCGAGACAGGATATCATCCTGCAGGCTCATCACAGCGGCGATTGTGATCATTTGACCCAGGCATCCGAGCTCATGTGCCTTGAGAAGACAGTTGTACCAAGCGCAATGTACGGGGAGCACCGCTGCTTGCCTCCCGTTGGGAGTAATCCGGCATCGATTGTCGATATACCCTCTGTTTCAATTATTAGCATTGATAGATCATGGGATCACCGCTCAGGTAATACTTACAGAGCCTCAAGATCACCGATGGCCCGGAGGTAAGCTTCAGGGTGAGGAGGATCAAACCAGTCAAACCGGGTAACATCATGGAAACCAAGAGATTTGAGGCGCAAGACCACACCAGAAACTTCTCTCATGTGAACGCCAGGTGGAGTATGTTTGGACATGCTGTTGTCATGGAACTCCTTTGTGTATAGTCGGTAAACCTCACCAGACTGTGTTCTACCGGCTCGCCCAGCTCGTTGGCGGGCAGAGTCTTGTGAAATAGGAGCAGTCAACAAAGTTGACATGCCAACTCGGTAGTTGTATCCAGCCTCTTTCTTCAGACCGCAATCTAGAACATTGTTAGCCACCTTCTTGCCACGCTGATAGAGCATGGGACTTGCCGATGACATAGCCCACTCCAGGAATGGTCAGACTGGATTCGGCAACGTTGGTAGAGACGATACACGTTAGAGTGCCAGAGCCACCAATAGCCAGATCTTGATCATGCTTTGGGAGAGACGAATATAAAGGAACGGCTCGAATACTCGGATGATTTTTTTGTAGAACAAGGCACATCCTCTCGATCTCAGAGGAATGGGTCATGAAGATCAGGATATGCCCGTGAGTGGGACGTGAGACAATGTGCCGAACAGTTGCTTGGATGGCTGTCTCGTAGAGGATCGGCGCGGTATCAACGTGCTTGATATCAACAGAGTGCACCTGCCGGCTGGCCTCGAAGACATTGGCAGTGTTGAAGTAGCGGCGAAACTTCTCAAGGTCGATAGTGGCAGACATGATGACAACCTGCGAAGACGATGATTAGCGTTGAAGCCACGTACAAGATAATGAGACACAAACTTTGAGATCGTGGCGCGTGGCCAGGGATTTTTTCACGAGGGCCAGCAGCATATCGATATTGGCGGTTCGTTCATGTACCTCATCAATGATAATACAAGCCTAGCAAGGTTAGTACTCTGCAGAACGAATAGAAAACAGAGGCACATACGTAATTACTCAACGAGGGGTCCTGCTCATATTGTCGCAGGACAAGGCCGTCCGTAAGGAACGCAAGACGGGTTTTGCGTGAGGTCGTATTGTCAAACCGGACCTTATACCCCACGAGAGTACCTAATCCAACGTCCATCTCTAGGGCCACGCGAGCTGCCACGCCGATGGTGGCTACTTGGCTGGGCTGGGTGCAGGCCACGCGTAGGCCGCTTGCGAACTCGTCAAAGAGGATGGTTTTGGCTAGCTGGGTGGTCTTTCCAGATCCTGTCTCGCCAGTAACAACGGTAACTTGTGACTGTGAAGAGCGAGTTAGCAAATCCATGTTTTAATGAAACACAAAACAGCCAAAAGCCTGGCAGATTAAGTTGGAAAGGTGGCCAGACCAAAAAGCATACCTTTTCAGATTGGTAAGCGTCAAGAAATCTTTGTCGCTGCGCTAACCCACACACGGGGAGCGTCTGGCGTCGCTTTTGGAGCTCGTCGAGGTACCCTTGTGTATGTTGTTTTTCAGGGTAAAAGGGGTTCATTGCGCCAGACTCGAGCTCCATGGCTTCTGAAGCCGTTGTCTTGTTACGCACGAGGCGATCCATCTTCGTCGCCCTGGTGGTGGTTGTATGTGTAGAGACTTGTGTGCTACAAGAAAGTTGCGAAATGATCTTCTCGCGTGTTTTGTTGGCGAGGACTTCCTTTGCCTAATGCACGTGACGGAGGCGGGAAATTGGAAGCTGCTTGCTCTGACTCGGTTCCAAGAAGTGAGTGCAGTTGCCAGGCAGTGGCAGCACCGGCAAGCTTGGCTTCAGGGCTCTCAGCTTGCTGAGTGTTTCTGTTTCTCCGGACCAAGCTCAATACTGACTCAGATGAGGGCACAGGCTCGCTGGTTCTGTTTCTCCAGCCCGGACTACGCCCCTCTCTTGCTGCCCCTGAGTACTTGTGCATTCGCCTACACGATGACTTTAATAGCTGCCCAAGTTCGACCCCATATACGAGTTCTTCTGCCATGCACTGAGCTCAAAACACCGGCCATCCCCTTCCCTTGCCCTTGGAGGCACTCTCCGCCGACGAGTAAATTTTACCCAACACTTTTGCTATTCAACAACGGAAGGATGGAAGGATGGGTGAAATGCCCAACCACTTTAGGTCAAAGGCAGGCACGATGAGGCGGTAACGTTGAGGGAAGGTGCATAGTGGTGGCTGCCGAATACCTCGCTCTGACTTCGACAAAGCACATCTCGACCGTGTTCAGACCTTGATCCTCAAACAAGATCATTCGTCAACTCCCATCTCTACCGCCGCCATCGCCCGTCGGGGTTTTGTCTGTTTATTCACTTCTGCTCTTTGCCGTCTACCTTCGAGTGATTATTCTTGTACACTCGTACTGATTTCATCCTCCCTTCCGTCCGCCCGTTTGACTAGCCAAGTCTCGTGCCATCTTAGGACGCACCCCCCATCCTTGTCTTCGGTTTTATTCCCAAGTAAGTTATCTACCTCGACGTTGGCGACCAACACACTTTGGCGGGGCATTCAAGCTAACAGGCTCACAGGTATGAATCGGAGCCATGTCCTCTCCCATTCAAAGCCCCCTCCCTCTCTCTTCGCATCACAAGAAGTTTTCTTCCCTGTACTATCCTTCAACGAACAGTACTTCTCGCTCGCCACGGATACCAAAGGAGCCCTCCTCCCGTCACATAAAGAGCCAAAGTCTATCGGACCCCGTTATTCACATGCGCGACTCTCATACCACCGCCATGCGAGACCAGCCAGATACTGATGAGGGTGACGCTTCCACCATTCCCGTGCCATACCAACCGATACCGAGGAGATCAAATTTTACTACGTGGGCCTACCCTCTCAGCCAAAGCTTGTTGCGCGACCCAGCTGTGATCCCTGGAGCATTCAAAATGATGGGTGGACGGTGGAGAAGACCCTCGACCCAGTCGGCCCGCATCGTATCGCCAGCCTTTGGAACAACCCAACTGGTCCTCCGCCGCAAGATTCTATATGCGGGGAAGGGTATCGGGTGGAACGCGATTGATATCCTCCGTGTTGGATATGGTTGCAAGGCCTTTAGGCCTGATGAGGAGGTAGCCCGACCAGTAACACTTCTGGTATCGGTTGAGCCTGACTCAACTGAATGGTCAATACTGTATCAACTCGGCAAGTTAGGTAGAGCCTATGGGTCATCACATCCCTATCCTAATGCTTAAGATCGGTTCGTCAGAGGCTGTCAAGATCCTTAGCTGCGGGTGAGCCTGTAGGTCATCATATCTTCATCCTAACATTTGAGATTGGTTAGTCAGGGGCTATCCAAATCTTTAGCTACATGTGAGGCTAAGGATGCCATAAGATAGGGATAACTAGACGCTATCATCCAAACTCTCCCCGCGGCGAATCTTGCAGGCCCTTGCTGCCTTGCGTATGGTCTCAATCTTGGCAGTGCCGTTGACGAGAGACTCGGTCTCGTACTCGGTAGCCAAGTCTTGGCTCGTGTTGCTCGCCGCGACCGTGAGCCTTGTGGCTGTTGTCATGGTGGTTGGACCCATCCAGTGTAAAAGCCTTGCACAGCTAGGGCTGAATGCCAGGCACCAGTGGCTATTCCCACTCTCAATCGCCGCCGAGAATTACATCACGGCTGAGTGTGGCTCGTATTTGCGCCGCCAAGACGTCAGCTGATAACCTGTTGGGTAGCTGGCAGCTGGGCGCATCAGAACACCCGTCTCGGCCACGATAGTAAGCAAACCCCACGTACAGCTGAAGGCGAGTCTCATGATTTCCTTCAGGTCCTGTATTTGATGGCTAATATATCTCGGGCTGTGCTCTTTAAAGGCAATCTTTCTTTTTCTTTTTTCACATTAATTAGAAACCATTTCTTGATTTCTCGTTTTTTTGGGGTCGCATTTGCAACACACACTCGTTACATCAGAGGTCCGTCGACCTTGAAAGACTAGATCAAGCATGCGACTTGTGAATCACCTGAGTATGGGTGAATCTCAAACACAGACATACATCGGCAATGGAGAGCTGGCCGATGATGTTGCTTCGGATGATTACGAATCCACATGTTCATCAGAAACATCCGACACGACAGATGATCTCCCCCGACCCCTTGGTCTAAACAAGCCATGCGAATTCTCAGAGCTCTATGACTATGAGTTGCGTCTTAATTGTCTAGCTCATTATCCTTGGTCTTGAAGCTAACGTCTTTGTTCAGTGTCATCACCGTTCATGGCCTTCGCGACGATCACGATACAGCATGGAAATCCAAGAGCGGGCGGCCGTGGCTTCAAGACAAGCTTTTTGAAGGCTCCTCAATCCGGCAATTGGATTACCTATATGCCATTGACGAGTCGGCAAGAGCTTTTACCAGGGGTGGAATTGAATCAGAAGCTCGAATCCTTCTGCGTTTATATAGTGACGACAGAGTCCAGCGCCAAGACGATCGGCCCATGATATCGGAGGTACCATAGTCAAACAGGTTTGTTGTGCTACTCCAATATCCACACAAGCACTGACAGTCGGCAAGGTTCTCATTGAGGCGGCCAAGCCGACACTTGTTGAAGATTATGATGATACCGCAGCATGGGAGTCAGCAAAGGAAGCCCATAGAAGGATCGCAACACTATCTACTGCGATTGTATGTCATATCTCATTTCCTTCACTTCACATATTTATCCATACTGATCGTCCGCTGACATTGATGCGATGCAGATATTTCTGGGCTGCCCACACAAATGCGAGTCCATCGACGTTCTTCAAGACGAGTTGCGCAACTTGATCAGCCTACCAGGCCCCGATGTCAGAAATGGGATCATCGCCAAGGTTAAGAACCTATCTCACCAAGTAGACAAGATTAATACCCAGTTCCTAGACTCTAGGCTATTCTCTCGCTTGGTGAGCATCAATGTCTTTTACCTTCAACAGTCGAGAGAACATCCGCTTCTTGCCCTTGACACGACTACCAGTGGGTATCAGAACGAAAATTGTCATCAAGAGACTTGGACTTCAACGGAGCATGGTATCCATTTACCCTCAATAGAGTTTCCATCTAAATCGGCATTCCCCTTCAGTCGGTATACCCCAACGATGCACAACACATTCGAGCTCGACAGCCGATACCGTCAAGATGCCATTGATCATCTTGGGCTCGTTAGAGGTGATGAAGGCGTCAGCCAGAATGTGAGCTGGGTAGCCAAATTTGCAGATCGTTTCAAATCGAACTACTACCGTACGCCTCTCAATTTCTTTTCTTTATACATTCCGGCTCACAATAGGTAGCTTTGAAGATCAACCATGATCTTATCCACAGTCAGACTGTACTCCTGTACTTGGCGCCGCCTACGAGAACAACAAAGCTGCATATGGATCTTGGAGCTACCCAAACTCGCCGACTCCCATTCGTGAACTGGGTCATTTCTCAGCCTGTTTTCAAAAGATTCCAGAACGGCCTCGGCCCACAGGTATTGCACATCCAAGACGCTGAAGGGGATTCCGGACGAACGGCCATGCATTCCCAGCACCTTTATGCCCAGTACGAAGGTGACTGCATGGTTAGGGCAGCAAATGAGGACCGCCCTACAGAAGTAACCGCCTTTTACTTCGAGTTCCAAAATTCCGACAGCAGGTACAACAACATCAGGTCCATGATCATCGCTTTCATCAACGAGATGACCTGGCGCTACGGGCAGAAGCCGGAGAATGTTCAGACGATTCGCCGAGTGTTTGAGTCTATGGAGTATTACCGAAGCTGGTCACTTCCACACCTCTTCAGGCTCTTCATGGAAGTCAGACAATGCGCAGTGGTGAGGGATTTCATCTTGTTCCTCGGTTGCTTCGATAATTGCCTGGAAGAGGAACGGAGGTGGTTCCTATCCCAGGTTCTGGAAGAGCAGAGCCACAGTGAGCTGCGCTACCGGTTAGTCATTACAACAAGTGGCCCAGACAGCTTTCTCAAAAGTTCTATCCCCGACACACAAGTATTGCCTCTATGGAACTGCCCAGTATCCCTCAAGGGGTATGCAGTTGACGAAGAGGGAGTATGTGCGGATGGACTCAGGTGGGCGCTCCAAGATGTGTTCGTCGAGCGCCCAACTTTGAGGGCTCTAGAGGGAGACCTCATGGAATTGATACGTGGTTGCCAACAAACGCCTCACCTCGGATGGAGAATTTTGGATTGGCTCAAACGGTCTGGACGAGGAGCATCGATTGCGGACATCAGCGCCACGATTGAAAAGCTACATCCAGTCACATCAGAGAACGTCCTGCGTGTGTTCCTGGGTAATCTGTCCTTGGAGAGGCGCAAATGGGCACTCTTGGTCTATCACTGGGTTAAATACGCTATGGAGCCATTGACGATGGAGGCGCTCAGCCACGCCCTGGCAACATCAGCCGTTTCACACAGCCCGTCATTGCTGGATCTTGACTACGAACAATTAGTTCTGGACCTTCAAAGAGTATTTTCAGGCATCATAGTGGTCGATGGCTGCGATGTCAAGTTCTCGCATGAGTCATTCTACCACACAGCCACGCCAAGTCTGGATGGATGCGACGAGCAGCCCGCGGCCGTCCACGGCCTGATTTCTGAGACTTGTCTAAAATTCTTGGCGCAGGACGAAATGCAGCAAAGATACTACAAGTTGTCAGTGGAAAACTACGGCGGAGATACACTTAAGACTCCTCTTGTGCTCCCCCGAGATGACCTGCTCGAGTACGCTGTCCGATTCTGGGCCGAACATTATCGACTTGCCGGCACTCATCGGCCTCACTGCCTCGCTTTACACCTCTTCCGGACCGACGAGGCGAGGAACAAATGGGCTGAAGGACATTATCTCCTCTCAAACCCTTTCACACGCATCCAACGAAGCTATGTCTCGCCTCTACCTTATATGGCCGCGCTAGGCCTTGAAGATCTTGTTTCAGAGCAACTCGAGAATGAAAAGTGCCTACAGAAAGACATCTGGCTGGCAATAGTTGAAGCGGCACGAAATGGTCACAAAAGCATACTGAGAGATCTGTTAGCCCGTGTATACTGCGTACGAGAGTCTGAACTCCGGGACGCAGTCTCCTGGGCCGCTTCCTCGGGCAACGAGGGGATACTCGATGAGCTTCTCGAAGAAGTTGCTTCGATACCTAGATTTTCTTTACCAAAGTCGATGCTTTCTACTGCTGCCGCTCTCGGTCGGAAGTCCCTAGTTCTAGCCATCGTCAGAGCTGGTCATGACCTTGGCGAAATGAACGACGAACTTGGCGAGAGGGCTATTCACACGGCTATTCTCTGGGGACAGAGAGCTATAGTGAGACTGCTACTGGACTTTAGGGTCGATCCAAGTGCTAGAGACCGCGATGGAAGGACACCTTTACTCCTGGCCGTCAGAATGGGCAACCCAGAGATCGTGCAGATGCTTCTGAACAAGGGAGCCAGCGTCCATGACAATGCCAGCAACGGAGTATCGCTGGTAAACACTTCAATCTCTTGCGGCGCGCATAAAATCCTTAGGCACCTTCTCTCAGTTGGAGCTGACTTTAGGACCCGGCAATTCAACGCCAACTCAGACGAGCTCCGCTATCCCATAATCCACGCCGCGGCCATGGCAAGACCAGAGTGTCTTCGCGTCCTCCTCGGCAGCGGAGCAGATCCATTCACAGAATCCAAAGAGGGGAGCGTTCTGTATCTCGCTTGTCGTGAAGCTCAACTCATTGATATCTGTCGACTCCTTCTGGACAAGGGCGCAGATCCCAACCAGTTCTACCCAAACAAGGAAATGCTCCTCTATCGGGCTCTAAGATCGAACAGCAAAGAACTTGTCGGCCTGCTTATCGACCGAGGTGCCAGACTGGATGTCCTCGACACGTATGAAGATGCAGTTGTCAAGACGCCATTGTCGTTTGCGACTGCGACATGTTCTGTCGATATGCTAGAGTTCCTTCTTGACAAGGGCGCGTCCGTAAACTACACACCAAATGGAGTTGAGTCAGCGCTGTTCACTTCAGGATATCGACAGAACCAAATAGAAAAGGCAGAACTGCT
Source organism: Fusarium albosuccineum (assembly GCA_012931995.1). NCBI lineage: Eukaryota > Fungi > Ascomycota > Sordariomycetes > Hypocreales > Nectriaceae > Fusarium > Fusarium albosuccineum. Next base: position 23,223 of record JAADYS010001036.1, read on the forward strand.
TCTTAGACGAGGCGCAGACGTCAACTGGAAGAGTGGCGACGGCTGGACGGCTCTCCAGGGCGCCTACGATATGCCTGCATTCGTATCCCTCCTCTTGAAGTACGGTGCAGATATCAACGCAATGGGCGATTGCGGAACGGTCACCATGATGGCCGCCAGGATGAACTTCAAAGACACTCTACAGACCCTCATTTCGCACAATCCGCCGCCTGACCTCAACCTCAAGCAGACATACGACCCAGAGGATGAGAATTACGGCAACACGGCGTTGGATCTCGCCGTCAAGTACAATAATTACGAGTGTGCAACCCTTCTTGTCGAGGCCGGTACCCGGCTGGAAGCCGAGATGAAAGACGCGGGGCTCATACTAGAGAGTGTTGATGAAGATGAGGACGAGGGGTTGCTCGAGTTGATGCAAAGTTGCCTCCAGCATGGAACAAGGGTTGACCTTGTTGACAAGGATGGAAACACGGCATCAACTCTTACTCTCCAGTTTCCCTAATACAGCTTCTCATTGATGCTGGAGCCTCGATAGATCGACCCAACACTTTTGGGCTGACGCCGCTGGCTGTTGCTGTGGAGCATGGCAACGTCGCAGTAGCCAGGCTGCTCATCTCCAAAGGCGCTCGTGCAAACATCTACTCTCCTAATTTTGGCAGTCTGCTCCATCTGGCTTGCCATAATCGGGACATGGAGCAACAAAAGATTCTCCAATTAATGAGGCTCCTTCTCGAAACCAAAGTCGGCCCAAACGCTCCAGGCCCTAACCCCTCTCGCGACGATCTGCTATTCACCATGCTAAACAACATCTCCAATTTCCGCACACGACGCACGCTCGCCCGGTTCCTCATTGAAAAAGCCCGTGTCAAAGTCAACGTCCAATACGGGTCTTGGGCGTATCCCATCACTGTCGCCGCACAAGAGCCCGATCCTCGCCTGTTGACGTATCTGATGCGGTATCTCATCCGTCACGGCGCCGATGTCAACGTTGCCGACTTTCAGGGTCGTCGTGCCGTCCACTACGTTGCTCTTATAGGGAATTCTAGCCTGACATTGCTTCGGCTGCTTGCCAGGGCCGGCGCGGATCTGCAAGCACCAGACAACTATGGACGGACCCCTCTGCATTTTGCAGCAGGCTATGGGAACTGGCCTGCTCTTGAAGGGCTACTCAGAACGCTCTCTACTGGGTATGACGTAAACGTGAAAGACGCAGACGGATGGACGCCGCTCATGTGGGCGTGCAAGTTCGGCCCGTCCAACAGCCTCGTCGTTCATGAACTCGTTAACAGCTACGGAGCGGATGTACAGCCAAGAGGTTACGACGGGCAATGGTCAGCCTTCAAGCTTGCCTGCGTTACTGGGATGGGCGCAGAGACAAAGGCGATTCTGAACACCCTACAAGAGGAGAAGGAAGCTATGGGTAGTGATGAGGCCGAGCGAGTCTGGGAACCAGCTTTTCAAGCCACTCCATCCGGAGCGCCTCAAGGTGTATGGTGTGATGGCTGTATTCTGGTACGCTCCTGTGCTTTTGGTATTCTTTTCTTACTCCATGATCGCTAACAGACCTTTACAGGAGAAGCAAATCATCGGTCCGCGGTACACATGTGTCGTTTGTGACAAATCTGACCAAGAGGCTGGAGATTCATTCGACCTGTGCTTCAAATGTTTCCCCAATCGGGTCGAAATGCATCATCCAGAGCACAAGTTCAGATATTGCGGTGCAGTGGAGGACAGTCAGACGCGGAGAGAATCAGGCCGGATGACTGACGGGGAGGACCCAGAACGGGCGAATCCAAGGCTGAGTCTGATGGGTAGGGCAAGGAGATTATTGGGGTTCGGGAGATAAGTCAAGGTTTCCAAGCTAGAGGCTGACTACCTAGCTAGTGGTGATTAGTATTAGGTCTGGGAAGCTCCCGATAGATAGAAAATCTTGGGAGTGCTATGGATACTCTATAATCCTAACTTTACCTCAATTTTAGATCAAGACTTGCTAAATTCTTTTAATAATATTATATAAATCTTCATCTATTACTTAGTATTACTTCTTCTAAAATAATCATAACTTGAGACTTACTATAGCATAAGGATATGTCCATGGCCAAGGCAAGGTTGAAATGCAGGCCCGGTCCTGTAGTACAACCTGCATAGCCACCATCCATATTTCCGTATTAGGCAATCGATCAGCATCACGAACACATCAACGCCTCGCAGTTGACGTATTTCGCGTAGAAAATATTTTGATCGAATCAATTTGCCTGGAATAGAAAATTGTACCGCAAATGCATTGGTACTCCTTGAGCTACCCCCTCTAGAGATGGACTATAAAGCTGGTGGCTTCAGCCAAAAGGCCTTCATCTTAACTCCATTTCAATCATCTCTTTCTCTTCAGACACCATGCCTCCATATCGCTTCAAGCACTCCCAATGTTCTCTTCTAGGCTTGACACTTTTCCTTACCCTTGCATCGGCCATCTCAACTCTGAAGCCACAAATCCTCGCAGACACCAACCGCGACGGCATCATCAACCATCTGGACAGCACAGACAAACATAACTGGGCCACCCAGCGCGGAGCAATCTTTCTACCCAACATAGGAGATCACCAGCACCGGTGTCCAACTGTTGATCTTGTGAAGCAGCCTTTGAGTAATCACGAGCTTGCCGCTTGCAACGACGCATCAGGAGATCATCTCCTTGCACCGTCTTATGCAGCCCGCATCAAGACGCTTCCACTGGACAACCTAAGCGAAAATGCAACTGCTTCCATCTACACTGAGCCTAGTTCTGCTCTTGGTCGTGTCCGGATCTTCTGGCAAAATGATCTAGGTCAAAAGTCTTCCTGGTCCTTGGTCGATCCCCAGATTTCTTTCAACGCAACAAGCTTGGAGCAAGGCATCACCTTGGCGATCGACGGTCGAGAACTTGTTACTAACACTTCTGTCTGGGACGGTCACGTCAATATCACCTTCAGTGTAACTGATCAGGATCACACCGTGGCTGATTCAGTGGCGATGAAGCAGGCGCCAGTGCTGATCCATCACCATTTACAAGCCCCAGAAGCGGTCCTCAGCACCGACGGGAACGTCACCACTTCAACCTGGCAGAATGGCTTCATCGACTCCATCCAAGAAGCTCTCAACAACGTCAGAAAAGAAGTTCCTTTGGTCTTGTTCAACGAGACGGACGATATCTGGGCTCAAGACTTTCTCGAGCCTGGATACGCAACCATGCCCGGTCCCAACGGTCCAATCTCTATTCGAGTCCTCCTTCGTTCTGCCCAGTCATCACGTACCGCCGGACGACAAGTGTTTTCTAAACTACGAGGCCCAGGGGTAGGCGGCTTTCAGCCAGGCCTTGGTTCAGGATTTGGCCACGAAGAGATCAACTCGGGAGGGAACATTGAAACCATCCCGTCGTATGTCTCGAAAACAGGAGTCGAGTACAAGAGCGGACGTGTCATCACAGGCAAGCATTTCGACAAGTACCCGGCAGAGTCTATGATGCAGTTTCTCGAGGCCCAGGGAGCCCAGAAGCCTTTGGTTCTTGAGGTTGGTTGGCTTGCTGTTGGGCATGTCGATGAACTGGTGCAGTTCCTACCATTTGACAACCACCTCGGCTTCACCATCGCTATCGTCGACACTATTTCAGCACTAGATCTACTCAAGAAGGCCAGAGATGAGGGGCATGGTGATGCCAAAGTCATAAGCTACGACGGGGACATGACGCCTGACAACGAAACCATCTTCCTCGACCCAGAAGTCCTGAACATTACCATCAATGACTTGCTCGGTGATAAAGACTTCCTATCCGTCAATAATTATGCCCAGAATTTTATCGACGCCACTCTCAACCTTCTCCTTGAAGAGATCCCTCTTCCCAAGTCAGACGTCTTGCACATCCCCACGCTCTGGAAGGACGTGACATATCCCTGGCCTATCACTCCCGACGGCTATTCACTACGTCTCAATCGAGCCCCTTCAGGTGAGAGACAGGTCAAGTCTTTCTTTCCACAGTCTATCAACGGCTTGGTTCTCGGGCACGACTATCTCGCACCCAAGCCTTGGGGGCCTGTCGTCAATGGCAAGGATATTCTACAAGAGGCCGTTGTGGATGTCTATTCCAGGGCTAATATGACAGTTTTGTTTATTGATTCCTACATGTCTCACCATGTCCGAGGCGGGGAGGTTCATTGCGGAACGAATACTCTGAGGGAGAAGGATGTTGCATGGTGGAAGTAAACACAGCACCCTGAGCTCCTAGCACCACGGCTATTTGGACTGATCCTCGTGAAACAATTTACATTTAACGCTCTGTTACTTGCTAGATCTTCATGTACAACCCAATAGACATGTCTCTAAATAACTGCCTCTCACTGCTCCTCCGCCGCCAGCGTCTCCCTCTTGGACCCGCTCCTCTCATCAAAATAAGGCCTTTCCCCAATACCCACAACCCTATTCCCAAACCGATCTCCAAGCCCATCATAGTCAAACGTCGCCGAGTGGAAAACGCTCCGGTTATCCCAGATGGCAATGTCGTTGGGGTTCTGCCACCGCTGCCTCACCTGAATCGAGTGATCCTTGGCAACCAGGTCATAAAACCACTTGAGCAGGTTGCTGCTCTCCTCGGCCGTCACGCCGTTGATGTGGCCCACGTGCGCGCCGATGGGGAACACGCTCTTCCAGCCCGTCACTGGGTTGGTGCGCACCACCGGGTGGATGGCCTTGAGTTCCCGACCGACGTTCTCGGGGGATCCGCGTGGCTTTTCGTACAGCTCAAAGCCAGAGCGTTCAGCAATCTTGCCAAAGTTGGGCTGTTCAAACGTCGCAGTGAGACCCTCCAAAAACTTCTGATACGGAGGGCTCAGGTGATCGTAGACATCGTATCCAGACGCCCAGAGCGTATCGCCACCAGTCTTGGGCAGCTCAACCAGCCTCAAGCTCGTGTAATCCGCGGGAACAGGTTCAAAGGCGATATCGGAATGCCACATCTCATTGTTGCGCTTTGTGACTACAATTCCATCATCCTGCGTCTTGCGGTAAAACTTTTCGTGCTGCTTGGAGCTGATGGTGCTGACCTCGAGGTCATCGCCACCAAGGTCGCGCTCCGAGTTGAGCAGTGGGTGGATATGCAGCGTCGACGTGGCGGGGCGGCCTGTCAGTTCGCCAAGTCTGAGGATGAGCTTCTTTTGGAGCTCGTTTGTTAAGTTGTCCTGGGCGCGGAAGAAGACGACACCGCGTTGAGAGACTGCAAGGCAATTAGATTGTGATGAATAGTAGGTGAAAGGCTAGTCTTACTAGTGATGGCGAGGTCGCGGATCAATTCGTCTGCGTTGGGAGCTTCAAGCCATTCAACCAAGTTCGCCTTGGGGAATTCGCGACCAATCGCTGGAGTCACGTCAAAGTGCTCATAATCCTTGAGTGCGCCCGACAGCTTCAATGGCTCTCGGCTCTGGCTCTGGCTCTGGCTCTGGCTCTTGGCATGGATGGGGATGTCGCTTTCAACAGCCGAGGGCGCCATATTTGATGAGTCTCGTTGTTCGATTTGAGCCAGGCAAACTGTATCAATGAAAGCAAGTGACGGTATCAAACGAGATCCTTCTCTTCGTTAAGGCATCGTAGTGCTCTTCTTATACACGCAGCTGGTCAACCTTATGAGCGGGGAAGCATCACCACCCTCACTCCAAAATCGTCGGAATTCGGCCGCCCTGCGCTCTCATTTGTCCAGCTCCCCTCTTCCGCGACGATTCTTTCCCCCATGATGAAACCCGCATGCAGCATGTCGTGCTTCATTGGGAGTCATGTTGGCCTTGACTGCCTCGCATCGTCAATGGCTTCTTCGTTCCGCCAAGGCGAATTGCGCGATCAGCGTCAAATACGAATGAGGAATTCAGCTTCTGACAAAGCAACGCTCTAGAAGATATCGGTTTCGGATCATCGGGGCAATTATCGGCTCCGGGCAATAGCCAATTATTGGCAACAGATATGAAGCCAAGTTGAGAGCGTGCAGCAACAGGTGTCATGATAGCGTGCGCGACATGCGCCGAGCCTGTGATACAACAAGGCGCGGATGACGAATGAGGGGAATACGATTGATCCAGATCTCCAATAGCGGTAAGAGTAATTTATGCGGATAGAAAGGCTGGTGAGTAATCGCGCAGTTAACGGTACTGGCCTTCCTAGTAGACATGGAGAGACTGCTAGACATTAACATGCAATGCGAAACACCATGATAGGGCAGGAAGCTGCACCAGAACATCTCATTTCATCAGTCAGCCTAATGAGCATCCGTTCCTAGTCTCATTCTCCGAATTACCCTCGCCATGGCGGCCAACGACAGGTCAAGATGTAGCAATCCATCCCGACAAGCACGTGCTGAGACGATCGCCAACACCCTCCATCTTGAACTCATTTCATCCCACCAATGCCACCTCCCATCACTCCCGTATTCATGACCCAGACACAACTAGGCAAGTAATTAATGGCCAGCCATCTCGTAATCTACAACCCCACGCGATGCGACAATGCGCCCGTCGGGGAGCCATCCGGCACTCGACCAGCAATCTCACTTCCAATCTCGCCATTTGCTGACTCTTTGACGTCGTTCGGTCAAGTCTCCCATTTTACGCACAGGCCGCGCCAGTCATCTTCATGTTTTAGATCGTCATTGTCATTAGATAGTTATGCTGCTATGGATTTGTGCCGACCAGGGCCACACACGTGTACAAGACAATAACAACCAACTTGGTATCAACCGACAAACATCTCCATCGACATCCCATTCAGAAACGAATTGGATCGGGGTATTGACATGATATCGCCTAACAACTTCTACTGGCGATGTGCAAACTGCAAAAACACTAGTCATCAAGACATGAGCTACCACATAAACCCCAAGCGTAGCTACAAAAATCCCCAGAAAACACCACTCTATGCCCTTGTAACAACAGAATTAAAATATAGTAGTAAGACGACCCAATTAGTGCTGCTTTGTCTCAGCAGCGGAAATCGCAGCATCCACGGCCTCCTGGAGATCGAGATGGAAGTAAGGTCGGTTGAGTCCCTGCACAGCAACCAGGCGGGAGCTGGTGGGGTCTCTGGACGCACCCTTCTCAGACAACTGGCTGTGGATAGAGTCGTCGACAGCCTCAATGTCCTGGCGAACGGGAGCAGTCTTGGCCTTCTCATCCAGGGCAGCAGCTGCCGCCGCGCTGTCATCACCACCAAGGTCGGCAATGCTGAAGATGGCCTTCCACTGTCCAGCACCTTCAACTTCGCGGGGAGTTCGGAAGCCGAAGCCAGCCGCTGCGAGGGCACGCTTGGTCCACCGGTTCTCGATGTTTGCAAAGTGCCAGTCGACAACTTCGGGTGCCGCAAACTTGTCGAGTTGGTTTCGGACATCAAGCAGATTCTGGATAGACGTAACATCGACATTATTGACAGTGGAGAAGTCGAGAATAATAGCCTTAAGGATAGGGCGGTCATCTGTCTCAGACACCTTGATGTGGCGAGGTTCTCCGTCGTTCCAAGGGCGGTCCTAGTAGTCCAGGTCAGATTTCACATTCATGCTTTACGGTAACGGATGCTACTTACACCAAGCTTGCCCAAGAGAGAAGGGTTTGTTCGTCGGCATTCGGCAAAGATGGTCTCGGTAAGATGGTTAAGGTAGCGAGAGGCGTTGGGGTAATTGAAGCCCTCGGCAAAGCGGTAGATGAACACACCAGGATAAGGGCTGCGAACAATAACCTTTGGGTTGGAACCGTTCTCATGATCAAGGGGCAGGAAGCCAGCTCGGAGAGAGCTCTCGCTGTCGTCACCAGAAACCTCCTTGGCAACAGAGCCAGGGCTAGAGGTGCCGTCGTGGACATTGGCCTTCATAGTTCGGACTCGGACGACACCAAGGAAGCGACCACGGGTCTGGAAGAGACGGAAGATGACCACGACAAAGGAGACGACGACGGTGGTGTAGATACCATTCTCAATGGTGTTGAAGATGGTGACAAGAACACCGGCGAAGAAGATGATGGCATCGAGAGGAGCCACCCGCCAGAACTGGTAGACAACCTTGGGGGGAGTGATGACATCTCCGACAGCGTGAATAATGACACCAGCGAGGGCCGCGTTGGGGATGTAGTAAAAGACGGCGGTCAGAGCATAAAGAGCGAGCAAGACAACAATGGCAGTGATGACACCGGCGAAGGGTGTGCGGACACCAGCCTTGGACTTGATGGCAGTACGAGAGAAAGATCCGGTGGCGGGGTAAGAGCCGAGGAAGGGTCCCAGCAGGTTGGTGACACCAATAGCGACAAGCTCCTGCGAAGGGTCGATGACGTAGTTGTTGATTCGGCCGAAAGACTTGGAGATGGAGATGTGCTCAATCAGAACAACAATAACGGCAGCGGGTAGTTCAGAAGCAAAAGCCTTGATAATGCGGGGGTTGATCTCGGGGACCGCGGCGTGAGTGAAACCTGGTTGGTACAGTTAGATCACGAGGGTTCGGGCACGTGGTTGGGAGTATGCAGGGACTCACCACTAGGAACATCCTGAAGGATGCTAATTCTAGGCTTGTCCTTGTGGTGGATGTTCATGCCAGCGCTAATGCCGATGTAAAGCAGAATGACAAAGGCAGTTCGCAGGGTCGAAATAAAGAAGTAGAGCTTGGCGCGGTGAGGCTGGCGCTTGGCAAGCGTCGAGCACGCAAATCGAATGCCGTAGAGCATGACGAGCGAGGTAAGACCGAGAGCAGCATCCAGCTTGGTCTTGCCCAGATGCTTGAGGGTTTCGATGATGACCTTGTAAGGAGCTTCACGTGTGTTGATGCCCTTGATACCCATGAGCTTGGGAACCTGGCCAGCAGCAATGTTGATGGCGGAACCCGTCATAAATGCGCAAATAGACGGCAGAGAAATAACCTCGACGATCCAGCCAAGTCGGGCGAGACCGATGAACGTGACGATGGAACCAACAATGACGGCCAGGGCTGAAGCGACAATGTGTCCCTCAACATCAGGGATGGTATCCGCAGCCTTGAGAACAACATTGCCTGTTACCTGAGACATGACGGCAACGGGCTGAGAGAAAGGGTCAGCAGGGCTCGTTTGTGGGGAATTGCGATGTTGGGAGGCTGCAGGCTTACCCCAATAGTGATATCCTTGGACGTAGCGAAGAACCAATAAATGAGTACACCCATGAAGGAGGAGTACAAGCCATACTGGACGGGGAGTTGGGCGAGCTGGGCATAAGCCATGGACTGGGGCACTACAACAGCGCCAACCGTGGTACCTGTTACGGGGAGTCGAGGTTAGCGGTGGACCCTCTCCCCGACAATTGACGGCGACGGGGAAAATACTCACCAGCGATGAAGTCACCGAGGAACCAGACCCAATTGTATTTGCCAATCCATGAGAGGAAGGGGAACAGGCCGTAGAGATACTCGCCAAGGTCGTGAACCGAGGGAGTAATCTCGGCCAAGAACTCGCCAACAGTAGGCTCTTGCTCGATGTAAGGGTCGGCGTTGGTGATGGAGGGAGCCCTCTCCTCAGGCTCGTGGTGGTCGGCGCCGATGAATTTTTCTAGGGCGGACCTAGGCTTGGTGTGCTTGCCGGTGGCCGACATGTTGAACAGCAACAACGGAAATGTCAATTAAAGAAGACAAACAAGGAAGAGTATGAGAGCTAATTGTCCAAGCACGGCGAGATGGTGAATTGAATGAGCCTGGGCGAAGCGTGGCTATTTGAGTTGCATCGGCTGTCGTGGAGATGCAGGCGATAACGTCTTTCGGACTGTCGCTCGGTCGGTCGGGCTTGTCGCGCTAGCTGGCTGTCGCCAAGCTGGACAAGAAGTCGGAGGGAGGGTATGGAGTTGGGCGGGTGACCGCCAATCCAAGAAACAACGGCCGGGAGGATGGTAAGACTGTTGAGTCTTGTGAGAGGATACGAGTGTGCAAGACTCGACCCGATGTTGTGTGAAGGCTGAGAGGATGAGAGCTGATGCAACGAGATCGAGAAAGAGAGGCGAGGACGGGGTATAAATTTAAGTTTCATCAGAGCTGGCCACCGACAGCGGCGATCCAGATGGAGTCGAGGCCCAGCGAGGGTCGAGTCGATGCTTGCTGCTTGCTTGAGCTACCTGCTCCCTAGGCCGAGGTGGTGGAGCTTGACGACCCTTTCTCCGTCCCATCCATCCCAGCCCATGCCATCCATCAGCCTTTTTTGGGTACGCCCACGGCGCAAGTGCCAGGACGTTTCGAGACCATGCGCATCTTACGCATATTCTGACCGAGATGGCCAGAGCCAAGCGGTAGGTGCCCTGTGTATACACCCGCAGCTGTCTGATGACCAAGGATCGACGAACACCAGGGCCGGGGAGCGACATGGCTTAGGATAGAGCATGCCCACAAGCGACATGCTGCAGGCGCCTCCTAGTTGTATCCTATACCGCCTGCTCCAAGTACCGGATCGTGTGTCTCCTCGGAGCATCGCGCGGTGTGTCAGAAGAGACTCTCTTGCGACACCCCCAGCTCTTCCTTGTCAAACGACCGTGATCCATTGCAGGCTGGGCGTCGTCAACGTCGACGAAGCCCTAGTCGCGGACAGGGCGGGAAGACGTGGGGAGCTGGGCGCAAGCCAGGCCCTCTAGCAAAGTGTCCGGCGAGATTGCGTGCTGGCCAGGATCTGAGCATGCCATTGTCACCATGGTGAAGCGGCTCCGCCAAAAATCCACCCGCATTCGCGTCGTCTCCATGGGCAGGCAATACCTAGTGACGCTGAAGGCGGCTGTTTTCCCTGGTAGATGGATTATCCACGGTCGCAAGTGTCAGCGCAATTCCAACTTTTCGTGTTACATCTTACCTGCGCTATATCCTAGACTTGACGAACAAAAGAAGCTCTCAGCTGAACCACAGAGCTTTTCTCCCCGTCACAGCAGACTCGAGAAACAAGCGACATCCCTGCTAGATGGCCCGCACGACGATATCGTCCCCGATTGCGCCATCGGGTCGGAGGCCAATCGTAGGTCCAAGAGGTTTCCAGAGCGGGTTCGCTAGCAGCGCTTTGGCCCCTTCCGGCATGGTGGGGGCGGGCCTAAATGGAAGCCGCGCCGTGGGAGAGCTTTGGTGACGAGCCAAAGACGAAGAGCTGATTTGCCGCGCGGTGAAATCATTGGATTTGAAATGCACGATTTGCACACAGAGTGAGGAGAGAGAAACATCACCGTACAGCTACGTACCATCAATCGATGACATGCGATTGGGCAGGGGCG
>JAADYS010001037.1:0-16545 GCA_012931995.1 Fusarium albosuccineum
CAACTTGACGGGCTGGCCCGTCCGAGGAGATTGTGTGAGGTCGACGAGATTGACATGAGTCTCCCGCACAAGCTGTGGTAGGTTAACGTTGATGAGGTGTAGATGTATCGCGGGCTTCTCACTTTCTGTGCCTCTTTCAAAGTCTCAGGTACCCCGATACCCAGTGTTCTACACAGCAGTTGCCATGACTCCAAACTGTTTTCGTCTGTTCCGTAGATGGTGTTGAACTGCTCTACCAAGGCGATGCGAAACTCGTCAAAGGCCTCCCTTCTGCTCTTGTCGTTCTTGTCCCAACTAAACTGGTGGCACATGCGGTAGAACTCGCTGTAGAAAGGTTTGTTGCGCTGATAATCAAAGCTCGGGTACTCTGCAAAGAACAAGTCCATTGGGTCATGGTGGATTTGCTGGTTGGCGGGAGGAGGTTCGTGGGCGAACTTGCAAGAGTCGCCAAACCGGCATTGCCCAGAATTTTGGAACTGAAAGCAAGGCTGAGACTTTTGAGAGGAGACTTTGTTCTTATTCTTCTTGCTTTCCCCCTTTTTTTTGTTATTCTTGGGCGTGCTGGGATTCTGGTTTGGTTCCATGGTTCACGGTTGAGGAGGAGGTGTGCGTGATAATGAAGAGGAGAAGCAGAGAACAGCCTGGGTGTGGCACGAGGGGTAAATGATGAGGTAGGGCACTTTGGATAACCCTGATTTACATGGTGGTTCTCATTGGACCTGGGAAATGTGACTACGTACGTATCATATCGAGTGGCTGTGGGAACCAGATGGGAGCAGGGAACCAACATGATGCGTCACTAGACATGCAGGAGAGGGTGTCATCATCTCGTTGGACGCTGAAAATAGTACTATGGGCCGTATCAGAGTAGAGATACATGAAGGAGCATGTATAAGAAGGTCCCGAGCAGTTCCGGGCAGAGACGCGGAGCTCCGGAGGAGAGACATGTATGTGGTATCTATAAACGCGCCTTAAACTTGGGTGATTCCTTCATGCCATCACTTCTGCTCTTCTTGTTGTTTCCCTTGTATTTCTTGATGACTCGTCTACCTTCAAAGAAACCCGATAGTCCCCCGACGCCGAGAGCTGCACCGGCGCCTTGTACGGCTCCATAAACGGGAGCAACTCCATAGCCCCCGGCACCAGCACTCTGCAGAGTTGAGAAAACGCTGGGGGCAATGACGCTTCCGATGCCTTTTTGGGCGCCCGCGGCGATGGAGCCTCAACAAGAATTAGACAAGGAGTCTCGAGAGCGTGGAGGGATGTACTAACTCGATGCAATGCCACTCGTCTTGAACCCAAATGCGGCGAGGACGGGCGCGGCAGCAAGGGCTGGAGCTGCGATGGCTAGGGCACCAACACTTATGCAGGCAGCGGACACTGGCCGGTCTTTTGCGAACTGAAGGGTCTGTCTGCAAGTCAGAGGATGCTTTATAGTCTATCGAAGGACTTCTTTCTTACCTGAGAGACAAGGCTTGGCTTGGCTTCTGCCTTTTGTATCGGCGTCGTCGGTTTGTCGGCACTTTTCATCTCACCGTTGATTAACAAAGACAAAGTTTTTGCAGTAAAGAGTTTATTACAATTCGGTTGATCAAAGAGGGTGTACGCTCAAGAGACACAATTTGTGAGGCTGTAGGTGCTTGAGGGGCTCAATATGCGGGGGGCCGACCAGATGGCCCATGATGTGACCAACAACCAGTCCAAGAGAGCAAGGGTATGTATCAGAATGACTGATTCGTCTCATGGCGCCTAACAGGCAGCAATGACAAGGGAAAGACAAATGCGAGACGTGAAAGGTATCATGACTCTTAGGATGTTCATCAGGATAGAGAAAACCACTCCTAGATCTAGGAAAAAACAACGACTCCTTAAACAAAATAGCCCCAAAAAGCCCCAAAGGCTGCCGAAACAGTCGCAACACAAGCAACCCAGCCATTCACGATGGCCGCGCCGTAACCACCCATCCCAGCACTCTGTAGAATGGCGAAGAGACTCTTTGCGACAACGTTTCCGATCAGGCTTTGGATCATGGCAGCGAGAGATCCTGTGGGCTTTTATCAGTTCACAAGAAATATTACGACAAGGACAATACAGCACGCACCTGCTTTGATTCCGACGCTGGTAAAGCCAAGGACACCCAGTATGCCTTTGACAATGGCGAAGAAAAGGGCAAATAGTGCCGCGAAGAAGGCCATGGTGGAAGTAATTTGTATGATATCACGTATTGAAGTTGTTGTGGCAGTGGCATATCAGACTTGGTTGTTGTGATGAGTAGTATTGTCGAGGGAAAGAAGTTGAGTTGGTTCTTATTATATGTCTGCCACCAGGCATTCACTGGCTCCAAAATATTGTTGGCTGCGGCCCAGGACTTGCTCTCTTTGTTTTCTAGTTTGCAAGGCTCTTTGGGCTTTGTTGCTTGTTCTGCTGCTTGCCTCGGACTTCTTGAGGCAAGGAACAAATTCTTCGGAACTTGATCGCCTTGCCTTCATCATACGCAGCTTTGAGCCAATAGACAAAAACATGATGGATATTTGTACATTCTGTTCAGCTACCAATCAATACCTACCGCTTACACTCGCATTCTAGCTTCGGTCATGACCAAGTTGTGGTTCTTGGTCAGGGCTACTGTCATGGACACCGTCCTGATCATCGTCTCCCTTTGCCCACTCGGATACTAGAGCACAAATACCTTCGCCTCCGAGCGCCGCCCCAGCTCCCTGAACCACACCATTGATGACAGCGGTCCCATATCCTCCGGGGCCGAAACTCTGAAGAATCGCAAACGGGCTTAGGGCAGCGACGTTACCAATGCTACTCTGCCAAGCAGCGGCGAGAGATCCCAAGATAGTGAATGTTATTAGAGACTGTACTGCGGCCTGGTAGAGCTGTGTCAAGAAAAGGGTCATCACTGACCTCCGGCGATAGTGTTACCAAACCCTATGAGGCTTGTAACGCCGTGCAAGGGCGCCGACCAAAGAGCCGGGCATACAAAGGCTCCAGCCCCCAAAACGGCTTTTATTGCGGTTGTCTGCACGCCATTCCTGTGGTCAGTTTAGGTCCCATTGCTTGTTGTGACTGGATGAGCACTTGCGGCGTTGGACATGATGACGGAGTGGCAAGAGTCTGAATAATGTGAAATAGAAGGTTGAGATATATCAAGGGGAGAAGGAACAAGCAAAAAGATGAAGTTTTAACACGGTAAAGAGCCCTGATGATCGCCCTCATGCGGGAGGCCGACCATCATCGGCTGTATGACGCTCTCAAAGACTAAGCTAACACAAGGCATCAAGGGAGAATGTCTTGGTTGATAGAAAGTAAATAAGTCGCTAATGAATGGCAATTCGTCATAGATCTAGTTGCTTCATAGTTCCCAAGTGAGGTTGCGGCTCTTTGATGCTACGGCCCCTCTTGGATGGAACAGGACTACCAAGAGACAAAACCAGCCCACGCGCCCATCTAATTCTCTCACCGAGACGAATGCCGGTTTAGTTCTAAGTCATAGAGTTAGTATATATGATAAAAAGGATTGTTTCATGGCCTGCCTTTAACTCTCCTCTATCCTCATCTCCGTCCTCCTCACTCTTCTCTTCAGTCTGCTTGGCGTCTTGGTCAGGATGAGCTTCTCCCGGTTCCCCTGGCTCATGCTCGTCTTTGCTCTTCTCAGATTCGCCTTTCTCGCCAGACTTGCGGCTCTTGTAAGCGGCCCCTCCGCTCCCAGCTGCAAACAGCGCTGCGGCGCCTTGGACAGCCCCGTAGACAGCAGAGACACCGTAGCCCCCGGCACCAGCGCTCTGTAGAGTCGCAAATAGGCTTGGAGCGACGACACTTCCGATGCTGCTCTGAGCACCAGCGGCGATGGACCCTGGAGAGAGGGAAATGTTGGTATATTCAGCTTCTTGAGAGGTGGTCGGCAACTGACCTCCCACGACGCCGTTGGCACCGAAGCCCGCAAATGCAAGAGCCGGCCCAGCTACGATGACTGGAGCTGCGCAGATAGCAACACCGGTACCCATTCCAGCCGCAGCATAAGGGTGTTCCTTGGCAAAGTTGGCCGCTCCTTGCGCCGCCTGGGTGAGGGCATCTAGCATTAGCTCGTGACTCCGAATTTATCCAGAGACCAGGACTCACCCCAGAGAAGTACGACTTGAAGTTTTCGGCCATGACGGAAGAGTTGTTGAGGCGTGGTGCTGATGTCAAGGTGCGAGTTGAGGGTTTTGGTGCTGAGAAGGATGCCAGATGAAACGAGGCTGTGACATGCGGGAGGCCGTCCACCAGCTGCCAGTCACTGGCTGCACTGTCAGCGGCTGGCTTGACGAAAGGCAACAGGCAGCCAGGATTGCCTAATTCATCAAGGTATGCATGAGTATATGCTTGTCATATGGGGGTTTACTTGCGGTCCTAGTACAGAGTTACTCTTGTAGTGGAGTGCCCAACTCGAATATGCACAGCAATCTTGGCGGACAAAGAAGTGTATTTAGAAACGACTATGAGCGGTAAAACAGCACCCTAGTCCATCCATCCATCCTTGTTCCTTTTGTTTCTCTGGACCAGACTTTAAAGTGCGAGGTCCCCTTTCTGCTCAGTTCTTCCCCATGAATCCATCCGACAAGCCCACCTGAGGATCCAGCATTCCATAAAAAGACCATGAACCCCTTTCCAAGCCCCTTTCACGACTCCCACCCGCTTAGACACTTCGAGAGTGAGCCATGGTCCTTTTGTTGGCAGTGGACATTTTAGTCCAGGTGACCAGGCTGGTAGATACGCCGGCCAAAGCGCAGGAACAAGTAGATCGGAATACCGATCAAGAAGAGATAGATGAGGACGGCAGTCCAAATGATCGTCATCATCTCGATAGTTATCAAGATGAGGTAGTCAATAGGGAGATTGTCCATGGTGAGACGTGATCAAGCAGAGCAGTTGCGATGCGAGGTAGAGTGAAGATGGGTCAAATGATTGACGATTGATGATTGCTGTGAGATGCGGGTTGTGAGATGTGATGAAGATGGATGAACCAGTCGAGTCTCGTAGAAGAGAAGGTTATATAGTTTATTTGCTGGTGGTCACCATTGACTACTCCTATTCTTCGTCTGTTTACCTGTATCCTAGGGACAAACAAGACTCCAATGATATTGCCGTTTTGGAAACAATAGACACGCAGAAGGCTAGGAATTCCAGGGGCATCCAATTCATCATTGATACAACAGAAGAGATGCAACATTAGACCAAACAGAGGCTCCTGCACGGGTGCATGTAAACGAAGACCTATGCAGCCGTAGATCCTAAGTAGGGCATGGACATTCATTTACTCTCGCCCACATGTAGAACTAACCTCATATCACCATTGGAAAAGAGTAATCGACTCTTCTTTTGCCCTGTTCCAATGCCAAAAGGTAGATCAAGGCAGCACAGTAAATCTACATACATTGAGATATTTAGAGGTATTATACCCAATGCTTTTCTTTATAGCGAGATAAACCAGTATACTTCACAGCACGCAGTTTGGAAAGAGTAATTACTTGGAGATTTGAATTACAAAGTTCATGTAACTCGTCCTAGTCAGCAACATGCCTTGGCTTCCACTTCGCCCAGTTATCCGTTGACTACCATCCACTGCCGGCTCTCCATCGATAGATCAACTCATGATCCGAAACGTTCCATTTCCTCGCTCAGTACAAGTATCCCCGCCTGGCCAGGTGTCTCTCAAGTTCACCAGAAGCAAGCTCGAGATCCACAACCATGGTCTCAGCATCCGCAGGACCGCAAGACCCGTAGTCGCCGCCCATGTCGCAGCAGATGCCAAAGATGTGATAGAAGCGGTCGATGAGGTGTTCCTTTTCGGTAGGAATGGGATACATGCCCTTGGCAGGACTGTACAGGAAAGGGCGGACAATGTCAGCTGTACCAGAGAGCACCTCGCCGAGAAAGTAGCCCCCTTTCTTCGTGTTAGTACAAGACGTGGAGTCAGGCTGACTGAGAGAGTTGTACTGACCTCCCATGACGGCAAGAAAGGCAACCATAGATGTAGCCAGGATAGCTCGGAGGGGGGTTTGGTACGGGGTATGTGCAAGGACCGTGATGATGATTGCAGCCGCAATGACTACAGACTCCATGATGAGAGTGGTGCGAAGAGATTGTCTTGGTTTTCTTGATGAAGTGAAAGTGAAAGGTGACAGTTGATGAGAGATGAAGAAAAGAAGCAGTCAAAGTCTATGAGTGCGAAGAAAAGACAAAGATATCATAAGCACGCTTCTAGGTCTCCTCGGTGTCATTCACTCATGTCTTGCTGCTGTTTACCAAATAACTGATATCTACAGCATGCAAACAAGGCGGTTTCCCTCTCATTCTTCTGCAATGAATATAAATGGACAAGACGATCCGTTTGGATATGTGATTAGAACTGAACTGCTATACGTTGGGATGTTCTCGTTTGGAGTTGAAGGATTATCGACATTTCAGAATACGCAAGCAGGAAAACAACAAACGGCATCAGAAGGTATATCGTTTCGTCGCAACAACAGTCGAGAAAGCCGTTTCCCAATACTTGAACAACTGAACCATCCCCACGACTGTCTTTTGGCGTGCTTCCAAGTCTGATTTCTCGGATTCATAACATCATTCCCTACCAATCCCTCGCCCACATCCAATGTTTTCAGAACTCACACGCCCTTTGACTGGGCTCCTGCCTTTTATTCCCTCATGGCCAAGAACAGGGTGTACAGATTCCCTCCGTATCGCAACAATATCCATAGAGAGAGGGCCAACCGGTATTGACAACCGAGAATGAATCCTCAGACACGGCGCAGCTCTTCAGGCACTGAATAAGCATGCTGCCCAGTCCCAACGAAGAGTACAGCATCATCGCTACTAATGTTTAGAATAACCACTAGAGGCAGTGAAATGGGGGTGAGAGTGGACGAACCTTGCCTGGCATTTTGAGGCATCTGCCAGATGTTGGGCAAGCCAAGAGAATGTTTAACACAGCTCCAAACGCAGACGGAAACGTCCATGATGTCGCAAAAGTTGGTATCGGCGGCTGTGACGAGGGTGTTGGGAATACGAGATGAGAAAAGTGAGAAGAAGGAATGGGACAATAATCGTAGAGACATGTTGGTCTTGGACACAGTCAAGTGACTGACTCTTGTCTGTTTGCCCAAGTATCTGAGCTGGTGTTTGCAATCATGCGGTAACTGCAATGCAAGTAGGCCAGCAATCACAAGGAGGTCATGTCAAGCAGGATCCTTATGCAACTAGAACGGTACATGCAGAAACTACCAACTAGAATGGCTGCTCGGCATGCCTTTTCCCGTCACTCAAATCAAACCAACACTCCCAACGCCTAACCTGCAATCTGTTCCGTCATCTCCTCCAACGACAAAGAACAAGTTCTCAATGGCCAAACTGATTCATGGCATCAACATTTGAATAAACCACACCAACACCCTCGGAGCACCGGATGGCCATGTCCGCAACCGCCTCATAAAGAGCCCCGGAACCTATATACCCATGTTAGCATTCTGTTAAACCAATAGGACGACTCTGTGTAAGCATACCTGCGGCCATAACCAGAGCAACACTAACCGTGGCAGTGGCTCTCGGTGAAGCGCGACCTTTGGTGACCTTGGGGACTGCGAGGTTGACGAGACAGACGTTGACAAACAGGAACCAGTCGCGCTTTTCTCCAGGGCGATCCGAGTAGGGAGAGGCTGCCGCGTCCATAGGAAGCTGGTTGCTTGCCATAGTCGGGTTGTGTAGATAAGACGATAGTGTTGAAGGATAAGGGACGGTCCAACATGCAAGAAACCACATCATTTATATAGAACACATTGTATTCTGGAACTATCTTCTCTCGGTGAATGCTTTCACCAACCTCACAAAGCATGAAGCCATCCCAGACATCGCATTGTCATCCAACAAAGCCCAGGCCACGCACCTTCACCAGACAAAGGAACGGAACGGAACGAAAATGGGCCTCAGAAGCTTTCAATTTTGCTAATCCCGCTGATGATACAACTCCTCCAGCCGACCCAATCTAAGTACGTTATCCATTTTCTCCATTAAGATTTGTTTCTGGCATCAACAACAAACAGCCAGCACTCCTTCTGTTCTTTCAGCTTCCCCTACGTCCTCGCTTCACCGGCGGCGGTGACCTCGAAACACTATCGCTATATCGCCTCCTCTTAGCCGGCACAGGACTCTTCTCTCCTCGTGCCGGTGGGCTAGGGGATCGCGAATCTTGACGACCCCCGTTGCGCACCGGTGGAGGTGAACGGCTCTCAGGCTTGACCCTCCGCGGCGGCGGAGAGCGCGAGTCGTAAGAAGGTGATCGACTAGATTGCCTTGGCTTTCCCCGGGGCCCGTCACTCACAGATGAGCTATTCCGGCGCTGCGAGCCTGGACCGGCGTTTCCACGCGGTCGTCCTCGGGGTGGTGGGCTGGCAGAGTACGTCTTCTCCCGCTTTCTCACGGGAGAGGGAGATCGACTCTGCGAATCATAGGAGCGGCTTCGCTTATCACGAGGCGGTGGCGGCGGCGAACGACCTTCTGAGACGTAAGAATCTCTCCGGCCACGAGCTTGTCGCGGTGCAGGAGAACGTGACCGGCTGCGGGACGAGTATGAATCGCTGCGTGCTCTGCCACGTCCACCACGAGGCGCCGGAGACCGCGAGCGGCTCTCACTAGTGTACCGACGACCTCTTCGAGGGGGGCTGGCAGAATAAGGCTGGCCACGTCCCCGTCCCCGCGCAGATACAGATCTAGAGTAGGATCTTGATCGCGACGAGCTGTATGAACGCCCCCTCCCTTTCCGCTCCGGAGTCCGAGAAAGCGACCGGCCCCGGTCGGCAACCCTGCGTGGTGTCCTTGAACGAGATCGCGAGTAGGACGAGCCTGTATACGACGAGTAACTCGAAACCGAGTCCGAGTCCGAGTCGGCGGGGGCGGCGGGGGCAGGTAGAGCTGGCTTGGGCATGTTTTGCAGCTGAGTTCGCATCTCCTCTGTAAGAGCGCCCATTCCGATACTCGTAAAGTAGTTGATAGAGAATCTGATGTTGCGAGGGTTGTCCTTGGGGAACAGACCCTCCAGGCTGGGTCTCAAGGTTTCGTCCGCCATACGTGCCCTCAACTTGGCCATACCCATCTCTTCGGCAATAAACTGAAACAGGATCTTGATAAAGATACGACTGCTGGAGGTAGTTTCGTCCTCGTTGAGGTGGATGACCGACATGCAGTGCCAGCCCAGGGCGTCTGAAGCGAACATGTGACCAAAGAGCATGGCAATGTTGCGTAGCTTGTTGTTCTCGTAACGGTGGATGGTTTCGTAGTACTTGGCAAAAGCCTGCTCAAACAGGTCGCACCAGAGTCGGTTGATCTTGGCAAAACGCTCACCAATCATTCCAAAGAACTTGGTGTACGTCTTTTCTTGCGAGCAACACTCAACAATCATGGAGGGTAGCTCGGGCTCCTGTCCTGCAGGAAGGTTGATCTTCATAAGCTTGTGCACAGCTTCCTCGGGGTCTGCGCTCGACATGATGGTGAGGTAAATGGTTCTTCGTAGATTGACCAGATCAGCATTGGACTGATCCTTGATCTCCATCGCCTTGGTCTTCTCATCCTCCTCTTCCTCGGAAGAACTCTCGTACTCGTCATCATCATCTTCGTAGTCGCTGCCTTCTCCCAGAATCTCGGCCTTGAGCTTCTTGTACGCCTCTTCGTGTTCCTCCCATTCCGGGTCGAATTTGAAAATGTTGAGTCCGTCCTGCACCTCAATCTCGCCTTCAAGCTCGAGTCGATGGGTAATTTGATCCTCCTCTTCAACCAAATCCAGCTCCTCCTTGACGGCGGGATTGTCCTTGAACTTGTCCTTGCGCACCTGGAATAACACCTCGATCATGTACTGCGTTCGCTTGTCGATATCGGCTTCGTGCAGAATGTTTCGGAACTGGTCAAAAACTGCCATAGAGATGGATGGCTGCATGTCCTCCAGGTACTGTCCAACCTCGCGGCAGAAGCCAACCGCAATCTCAACACTATCGTCGGTAGGTTTATGCAATAGAAGAAGCAAGATCTGGCCGGCCAGCATCTCGTGCTGGACCTGCTGGTTGATGAGGTGGGCGAGGAAGGTGGTGGAGGAGAGACAGACGGCCTTGTCGTTACGCTTAAAGCCCTTTCGGAACTGCATGACCAAGCGACGGATAAGCAGCTCACCGACTTGGGGGAGCTTGGTGTTGACGATGGCGGCCATGGCGGCGTAAATGGGCGTGAAGGGCAAACTGGCTGCCTGGGCCTTCATGATGGATCGACAAAACAAGCCCCTTCCACGGACCAGGTTCTCTGCGAAGAGCTCGGGAACAATGTGTTTGATGTTTGCCGTGTTGACCTTGTTGATCAAACCATTGATACTCTTCTTGAGCGCCTCCCAAGCCATGCGCTGATACTCCTTGCTCGTCTTGTCCGTGATTTGGGCCTGCAGCGCGCGCAGCCTCGCAGGCGGGATGTAGGTACCTCCGGATCGCATCGTAAGTAGTTTCTCATACTCGGCCTTGGCAGCAGCTTGCTTCTCCTCTTCCGTCCGGACGGGGACCGGCTCGCGGGCTCGTGAAGGGGAGGGTGATCGCGGTGCCCTCGCAGGGCGGTACGAGTCGCCGTCGCGCTTGTCGCCGCGGTCGCGATCGCGACGGGGGATATCGACCTCGGCGGACGCCATCTTCGATCGTACCGCAGTCGCGGAAATGATGACTTGTTTGATGTTCCGGCTCCTGGATGAGATGATGGCGTGCGGAGGCAAACCAAAAGTTAAAGTCCTCGACGGCGAGGAAGATGTCGTCGCTAGCTTAAGCCTGGGGCTGGGAGGCAGCTGCGCGACCAGAGACGAGCCTGGAAAAAAAAGTTGGTGCAGGCTATCAAGCCACATCAATTGCTAGCTCAGCAATGTGGCTGTGCTGTGGCGCCTGCTCAGCTCCACTCAATTCGAGACCGGGCAAGCACCCACTCAAGGGCCATCGTCACCTCCTGAAATCGCGTCGCTCTAAATTTTGGACAGGCTGGACTTCTCGACAGGTACATCCCGACCCGTACCATTTCCACCTTTGATTTCTCAACCCATCACCACCCCGGCTTCAATCGACGCTCTTTTCTACTTCTTTTTGCCTCTTCTTCTTTCCAGCTCAACTACGCTCGCTCGCCTTGCGCACCTTTAACAATGGTCAGTAGCTCCCCGGCTGCTCGTGGTTTACACGCTGTCCCCTTTGCGCCCTTCATGCGGACAGGCGCGCATCTTGCCAATAGCCCCTCGCCTTCATGTCGCCGCTCAACTAACTCGATCTCGTCTTTGCAGTTGGACAAAATCGTCGGTCTCGCCATGCTCGTGGCCGCCTCCGTCGTCTTCCTCTACTACACCATCTGGGCTCTCCTCATGGCAAGTCGTGCCCCTCCTCGTCCCTCCATGGCCTCAATGCTACATCACCTCTCATACGCATGCAACCTTCTAACCAGCCTCACAGCCCTTTGTCGATGACGACCACCCCCTCCAGAACTTCTTCCCTCCTCGTGTTTGGGCCATCCGCATCCCCGTCATCATCATCCTTCTCGGTTCCGCCGTCGTGGGCTCTTTCCTCGGCATGGTCATGATCCGGAGCAACAAAAAGAAGGCCGCCAAGGCCAAGGCTGCGGCTAAGAAGACGAACTAGACGACGAACATATCGACAGATATACTTTGTAATTATTCCACGTGGCTTCGCTGGGCAACGCTCTGCCTAGTTGATCCCATTAATCATGCCACGGGACCTTTCAGCTGAAAACCCCTGTCCCGTGTGTAACTTCAATGACGCAGAAAATCAAGAGAGCAATACAGAGAAATGGGTATCTAATCTGTTTCTATTTAATGAGGCCATATGACCTGCTAAACTAATACCGTGCTAAAGAGTGTG
This sequence comes from Fusarium albosuccineum, assembly GCA_012931995.1. Classification (NCBI taxonomy): domain Eukaryota; kingdom Fungi; phylum Ascomycota; class Sordariomycetes; order Hypocreales; family Nectriaceae; genus Fusarium; species Fusarium albosuccineum. Next base: position 11,925 of record JAADYS010001037.1, read on the forward strand.
TATCCATGTACTAGCAATCCCCAACAGTCCAGAATCAGACAACTCCAACGATCCAGACCCATGAGTGAGGTTGAATTCAGCCATCCATGCTAAAGAAAGACCATAAACTTTGCTCCGTGTCACCAAACAGGTTAAGCAATGGAGTATCCTCCCAAAGCATGAGTGCCAAGAAAGCAAAGCCAAGCAGTACTGTATATGTTGCCCAATCACTCAAGACACTTACACTCTCTGATCTGCAAAATCAAGAACTTCGCAGTCGTCCTCGAAGAAGCCGTCCTCCCCTGCACCTCCACCCTGAGCCCCACGACGTCTCCTGGTAGTCACCACAATCTGCTCCTCGTCACCATACTGCATCACACGCTCCATGGCCGACTGAGGCAGGGCAAGATGATCATCAGGGCCGCCGTACTCCTCCTCGGCAACCGTCGGCAAGCCCAAATCCAGTCGCACCACGGGGATATCCTGCCCAAAAGCCCACGCTGTCGTATTCGACACCTCGCGGGATACACCTGAATCCACGGGTTGCCCCTTCTTCTTCTTTTTCTTTGACGATGTATTTTCTTCTAGAGTAGTCTCAGCTAGAATAGCAGAGACTGCCTCCAACTGATCCACCGTGCCTCGGCGGTATTCGGCAAGAGTTACTCGCCGGTCAGTATGGAAAGGCTGGTAAGGCGCGCTGGACTCTATCTCAGCCTGAGGGATCGAGGATTCCATATTATGGTCTGTCGAAGCCATACGGGCCCGCGAATTGAGTGTCAGCGTGTTTCCAGCGTCCATCTCACGATCTGAGAGGTCAAGGATCTCCTCCTGAGCCCCCAGGTCTACCATCTGTCGTACGGCCGGGGCGACGAGATCGTTAGGTAGGACCGACACGTTGTAGTCGTGATATCTGCTCGCGCGTGTCACTCTTCTGCCGGCCTGCACACTGGACCTGCGAGTCCTGCACGAGAACGCCCGCACCAGGCCATCCCCGACCACGTAGAGCCCGTGATGCCTCCGGTTCCTGATCCAGGTCACGCAGGATGCTGTCGGAAGGCTCGAGCTCGGCGGTAACGACACCCGGTTCTCTCCGGTATGCCGAAGTTGGTTGATCGCAGTTCCCGTCTTTCCCAACGAGCTGCTGATGCTAGCAGCAATAACTCGTCCTCCCATAGCCGCTGAGTCTTTCAAGGTATTACTAGTTACGCCAGGCATATTGGCGCTGCTGCGCCGGGGTCGTGTAACGAAAGGTTTTGCAGCGTGGTAAGCGGCACCAAAGGCGCCCGTTGCTAACGAGACGGCGGTGTTGGACTGCTCTGGTGTTGCAGTGCCACTCTCTGGGATCGCTTTACGGCGGCGAGGAGCGGGCCACATGAATGCGCTCGACGGCATATCTAGGAGGTGAACAGTGCCTCGCTCCGTCACCATGGCTATCCGCTCGCCTTGAGCCTGTGTCCAAGCAACGTCGACGATCCGTGCGACAGTCATTCGTGAAAACTGAGCGATTTGTCGGACCTGGGGTCCTGTGCTAGTATTTGGTGGAACTGTGGCCTGAAGGGGGGATGATCTGGTATGTTGGATACGCAGAAGATCCCACACCGTCTGGACATCTCCTTTGCTGCTGGCAGTGAACAGAGACAGGGATGATGGCGAAAAGGAAAGGAAGCTACATCCCAAGTGAGTTATAAATGTAGTGATCGGATGAATTGAAGGCGAAGAAGGGAGTGACGTGGTATCAATGATCGACACTAGGCCAGGCTCCTTTGAGGCGGCCTGTTGACCAGCAGAGCCATGAGTAGGGGGGAACTGGCTGGGATCTCCGTGAGGAGAACGAGCACCAGTCCAGTGCTGAGGCGGAGACCGGGCCTGTTGCGGTTGGAGTTGAGGGTTTGACGACTTATTCCAGTACGAATTCCAAGCCTGCCACCCTTGCTGGCCAACCCACTTGGCACCCTGTATTAGCTCCTGTGTGGTCTCGCGCATAATCTTGTTCACAACGCTGTCAGATATGGGGAGATCGACTGTCGCAGAAGTTGTCGGGAGCTGCGGCGGCGTTACGCTGGCCAGTCCAGGCGCCCTACCCCAGATGGGGAGGGGCACATGTGCTCTGAGCGATACCTGGGATGATGGAGCAGAAGGACAGTACGCAACCCATCGTCCGTTGATCGCCAAGATTGGAGTTTGAGGGTTTGGTCGTGGAGGGGCAGAAGAGGATCGCGTCTTATCGGCTTCCTCTGTCACCTCGCCACGGTGGCTTTGCTGTAAATTGGTCCATATCTTGCCGATACATGCAAAGGTGCAACCATTTTGGTCCTCTGATAGTTGTGAATACAGCCAGCATTCACCTGTGATACCTGAGCACACAACGACGGTTCCGCCATCTGCTTGGATCGTGAAAGCACCACTAGGCGGGGGAGGCCTGAAAATGGGATTCGTAACGGAGATTTCGGGATTTATGGGTATCTTTGGCGCCTGGAGCAACACATCGACGTGCTTGTTTGTCTTGAGCGAATAGATTTCGACAGAAGTCTGATAGGCATCAATAGGCTGGCGCCCCGGGAATCCTTCCTGGTGTGTGAAAACTGAACGAGGGCTCGCCGCTCCATCAAGTCTGGGGCTTTGCCCATCATCTTGAGCTAATGCTCCAGGAGTTGAAGGCAACACGGGTCCGTGGAGCACCACTGCTACCAGGGGAAAGTGAGACTCTTTGTCGTTGTCCAGGGTCCAGGGAAGAATCTTGGCATGGTGAACTCCTCCGCGTAGTCCCTTTAAGCTTGCAATAGACTCAAGCCCCCTCTTGCCGACGCCATATACATCTAGGCCACCCTCATATCCTGCAAGGACGACATTATTGGGGCTAGCTGCGAAACCAGGGCAATCGGGGAGCTTGTCGAACCCAAAGAAATATCCTCGTTCACCCGCTTTCATACCCGAGGTAGTTGTCATGTCGAGGTCGATATCCGGAACGCCATAGAAGTGTGCCTGAGGTTGGTGAGGGAGTGGCGGTTGGCCTCCCATCCTTGAACCTGGGAAAGGGGAGTTTACCGAGCCGCGACGGTAAGGAGCACTCATCGGGGGAGTATCGGGTGACTGATATTGCGCATCCATCTGAAAGCTCAAGGGCCGTCGACCATGGTTGGGCGGGGATAGAGACGCAGGGGAAGGACTCATGTAAGGTCGCTGGGTTGCCCATCCGTGATGCAGTCGACCTGGGTCCTCGTAGGAGGAAGGCTGGGTTGGAGGTGAATCACCCATGATGCTGATCAAGTTGCCTGGCGAGCCGGCCATGCCTCCCCTCATCCAGTCGTTGTTCATGCTCGGCGCTGTGCTTGCAGATACGGGAGTCGTGGACAAAGCGGCCAACATAGGGGAGACAGCGGGGTTGACATTGTCAGGAGCGGAAGACGGCTTGATTTCAGGGGTGTCGGCCGGGGGCGTGGAAGCGACGGAAGTGGACGAACTCTTGCTCTTGCTGCTGCCTCCGCTATTGGCGTTGACGTTGAGGTTGGAGCTGGCGCTGCCCGTGTCCTTATTGCTGTTGTTGCTGCCGTTGCTAATGCTACATGACAGCGGGTCAGCCAGGTACATGGGCGGTGATAGGGGAGTCATGCGGCCAGGGAGGGACTCACGCGAACTTTCCAGCTGTTTGCTTTGTCACGGCCGCGGCGATGCCGCCACTCTCTTTGGCATGTTTCCTGTCCTTCTTGGATGCTGGAGAAAGAGTCATGGTCAGCTCTCCCGGGTTATCAAAGAGAGCGCGTTGCGCAGGTGGTTCCCGTCCTTTGAGGGCCGAGGGACCAAGCGCCGATAGAGGGGCGAGACAGGCGGGAGGACTGGACGGGATGGGGGGGGCAAGAACCACAACCCAGAGAGGTACAACATACAAGGCATTCAACTAGTTTGGGAGAAGCGTCGGAGCAGTTTCCTGCCCCTAGGGCGTTCGCGTTTCCGCAGAACGTGGTTGCCAGAAAAGAGGCGTCAAATCGATTTCTTGCCAGAGTCGAGGTGACGCCGGCACTTGGTTAGATTCGAAGTCTGTGTCCCTGTGTCGCGTCGAGGTCAAAGGCAATGACGCCAGAGCGAGCAACGCAACTCGCACACAGATCGGGGGGACGCGCTGATTACAGTAGCAGCAGCTGGGAAGTACCGCGGTTCGGTTTGGTCGCGAATGAGTGAACCAAGGGCGGGGTGCGGGAGTTTGTTGTTGGTAGCGGCGCAGACCAGCTTCGTCGCCGTGAGTACTAGGTAAGGAGGTAGTCTATACAAGATGGAGCAATGAAGGAAAATTAGAGGCAAAGATCGTTTCAGAGTTGGGAATAAAAGAAAATAGTTTAAGACGCTTGTTTGATGCTTGTATCGTGGAGTCATGCACTGTAGTTTGGAAATGAAGGAAGAGAGTCGTTGAGAACAGGATAGAAGGGGATCTTGGTTCAAGGAGTCACTCCGAGGCGCATGGTGTAAGGCAGCCCGGAGCTATGGACGGACGGTGACGCGGGGTCCTTGTCCACTGAGGGGAACGCTACGGGGGGTGTCGGGGAGCGTGGCAGGGGACCACATGCCCTGTAGCGAACCCGAGGTGGTTCTAGCGCCCGGGCGGTTTTGGCGGCTTAGTGGGGGGGCTGGGCTCCAGCTGTCTACGTGG